>WHYT01016523.1:0-17555 GCA_009806455.1 Tetrax tetrax
AGTGCGGGAAACACCAGCACGGGGTGAGCGGGGAAGGAGGGGGGTGCTCGGGTACCCCTGTCCCCTTGTTGGGGAGGGACGAAGATGGGAGAATGCAGAGGAACCTGGAGTGAAGCTGGGCCTTGAGGAAAGACAGCAGGGAAGGCGTTTTAATTTGTCTTTATTTCTCACTATTTTTCTTTCCCATCTATTTTAATTGGCAATACGTTACATTACATTGCCCCAAGATGAGCCTGTTTTGCCCATCATGGTGATTGGTAAGTGATCTCCCTGTCTTTATCTTGACCCACAAGCTTTTCTCATCATTTTCTTCCCTGCCCGTTTGAGGATGGGGAGCGAGGTGGTAGCTGGGTGGGCAGGGGGCAGACGGCCCCGGTAAAGGCACCGCAGTCTTACACTTTGCCCTTTCTCTTCATTAGCTCAATGGCAATAATGAGACCAAGAAGCTAATGAATACCTCTGTGGTGTGGCTGTGTTCTGTATTAATAAAAAAAAAAACAAAAACAAAAAACTATTGTACTATAAAAACAGAAGAAGAAATTCTTTGTCAATTTCTTACATATTATCTGTTCCAAATTAACTTTGAAACTGTTGAGGTCCTAGAATATGGCCAACACTGGTGTTTAGAAAGATACCTGCTAGCTAAAGGAAAAATGAAAGACAGGCAAAAAAGAGAAAGTAACTTGAAAAGTAAATAAGTGAGTTGAAGAGGCATATGTATATAGAAAGAAATTGTGAAAGATTGATTTTTTTTTTAATCAAGAACTCTGGTATTATCAAAGTAAAAAAAAAAAATCAATAACATGGCTTTTCTAGCAACAACCTCTTTGAAGTTCCTTACATTTCACAATACATTATAAAAGTCATATAATGACACAATTAAAAAGTTATACCATTCCCTTTACTGAAATCACCTCGTTTAAAGGCTCAGTTAGCTCTTTGTAATGTGTGGGTATACCCTTGGGAGACATAAAGCAAGCAGAAAGATAGAGTTTAAAAACACCCTAAAAACACAACTGACCAAGTACTTCCTGATTCCACTATCTATTCCAGCCTTGGCTTAAGTATCCTCAACCTATCAGCTAGGAGCCAGAAACTTGATGACGCTTTTCTCCTCCTCACTCCAGTTACAACAAACATCCTAGAGAAGAGAAATGAAATATTTCACATCGGTGGGACGACAAGGTACACAGCAAGACTTTCACTGGTCCTAGCAGTGTTCCTTCACAATCCCTCTTCTTCACAAGCAGCTCATCTGTCCCTGTCTCTTCTGTGAGCCGGTGCTACCTTCACCTTCATGTCTGCTGTCGTTTCCAAGTGAGATCAATTTAATATTTTAGTCCAAATACCAGAAGCAATTGAATTAAAGTAGGCACTAATCATCAGATGAACTTAATTTTTAATCAGGAAAGTAAGTGATGGGAATACAGAAAGGCTACTTAGCTCTCTTTCACACACTAAAACTGTGTAATTTAGGCTCAAATGAACTGCCATCCCAGGCACTTGGAAAAGGGTACTGAAAGAAACTGCCTTTAATCACCAGCATTATCTGCAGTACTTTTGGAAAATTTTGCCCAATGAAAAAATATTAGGGAATTTCAGGCAATATAGCAATTAATGGAATTGCATTATGACAGAGGGAGAGGGATGTAAGTAATTTTATTTATTGAATATATTTTTATTTTAACACAGGCACAGAAGTCATTTGATACAGCCCAATTAACATGCATTCAGGGTGTTCTAGCTATAAGAGGAATTAATTTAATTCAGAAGTAATAAACTTCTACCCAACAAGAACTTTGTAGAGAAAATATCTGAGCATTTCAGGGCAATGTCAATCTAGTAATTCATCTTTGGCAAACTTATTTAATGGTCAACAGTAAAATAGTATTCTTACTGTGCAGACAGACAGTAAGAGTAACTATGAAGTTACATTTCAGATGATCAATTTCAAACAGGATATTTTTTCTACAGGAAGTGAGTCAGAAATAGAAGTCAAATACAAGCACTGAGAAGAGGGTTTTTCACTCTTCCTGACAAACCATGCCAGTGGGCAAATATTATTTAAAAAATTTCAAATCATAGCCAAAATCTTGTTTATAGTGTGCTAATGCCTTAGCATTTAACATCTTCAATCAGTCACTATAATCCTTGGTCAAGTGTTATAAGATGTTGTGAGGGTTAAAGATTCTTAGCTTTCTAGTGTATTTTCTGCATAATTCTTTTTCAGTCTCTAGTTGTGAGAAAAATATTACAAAGAGCAGATTGCAGACGGAAGCCTGGTCTTTGCTAACGACAACTGAGCACTGAATTTGTTAGAGCACCTTTGAGAATCCTGCCTGCTACCTGTATTTTTTTAATAACCATTTTAAAAGCAGAGGATTTTTAAAAGTTGGAATCAGTAGTTATTACTAGTCTGTGTGTACGAGAACTTGATAGCCTTGGTCATGGTACTTGATTTATTTATTTATTTTTAATTCCTTCCTTTGATTATGTCCTGGGAAGAGTTCTATATCTGAATAATCCCTTTGCTCACAAGTCTTGTAAAGGAAGCTGCGTTAGAGAGAGTGCTGCTGCTTTCAGAACTCAGGAAAGCTTTTCATACTCGGCCTTGCGCAAGATGCTTACTGCATCTTGCACCTGCACTTGAGGCTCCTACTGCTGCAGAGCTCCATACTGAACTAAGCCTCCAGGCATCTTGGTTGCAGCAATCTACCTGTCACAGACACACCTGTGTTTAACACTGTCCTATGCTAAGACTGCTTGGGCTAGAGCCGCAAACGTGAAGAAGAGTCTAGGGTCAGGAAACACAGTATTGCTTCTTTAACAAAACTTGCACACAGGTTTCAGCAATGTAGTTCTAGAATAACTCCTGTCTCTATACACTTTTTTCTCAGAAACAAGTTCAGTTCCTGCAGCATTAACCAAAGAGTAGCCCAGAGATGTAAATGTGGTAGCGATGCCCAGAGCAGACGCGAGTCCATAACCTCAAGCAGCCCAGCTTTGTGCTGCCTAGGGAAAATGGGTCCCCTTGGCACTCATCCCAGATGAGAACATCCAGGGTGCCACAAACAGGAGTGGCTTACTTTATAAATAATACATCTATCAAAAAATTACACTGCCCATCAAACCATTTGATCTAATCAGGATACATTTAGCTGTAATCAATTTTGATTCATTACCTTAAAGCTAGAATTTGACAGAAAATACACTTGATTCAGTGGGGAATTATCTGATAAGGGGATAGAGCAGATCAAGTGGGTTTAGCATTAATCCGGGATAGGTGCACAGCGCATTAACTCAGCAAGTCACTCTTGTCAACTACACCACCAACTGCGTAAAATGCATTATACACCACACTCCTTGCAACATGCAACGTGCTTTGTGCAAAGTTTGTTTTGCTCATTCTTGTGAAAAATGCCAGACTGGAGATACTGGAATCCAAGTGCCTCTTTTATCAGAAGAATAGCAAAAAGCAGCAGCAGCTCCTGTGTACTGCTGTGCTTCAATTCAGCTCTGGAATGGCTGCTTCTACAGCCAGGAATAGCTTTTTATCTGCCACACTAATGGGGTAAATTCAGCTGGGTAATCTATGTGGAATAGTTCAGTATCACATTATCAGTATCTCAAGATGCCCAGTCCCCAAATGCATGTACTAACCATTGTATGTAGCTAATTTTGTGAATTATGATAACACCACAATTAAAACAGATTCTTCTTACACGTCTACGTTAATTTAGCAGTCCCAGTAACTGTTATTCCTCTGGAAGAGCTGATAGCTCATCAGTCACCTAGCTAAGTTACTGCAAAGCTTATTCTTTGATAATTCATTGGAGTGGTATAAGGCAGAAGGTTTGCAAATGTCTTTGACCTCAGGTGAGGAGAATTACTCTTAAGCAAAACAAAATACACCGAAGATATATAGAAGATGGAAAAAACTAGTGAATGTCAGGCATAAAGCTTGCTATTAAGTGATGTAAGCAGAAAAATTAAAAGATGCCATTCACTAGAATGCTGCTTATTGTCACAGCTGGCAAGAATGTTGACAAGGGCTTCTTGAAAGAAATTAAGATTAAGCAGGACATTGTACAGCTATAACTCATTAAGCCATGTTAATGGAGGAAACTGCTAGAGCCTCAGCTTCACATGTTTCAAGTGTGAGCTTCTGAGCTCAGTGATCCAGAGTAGACACACACTTCCTTTGTGTGTACACAAATAGATGCATAGGGCAGACTAATACTTGCACCCTGTCTGAATCCTTTGAGAAAGGACCAAAATTGATTATGTTTAGGTTTTTTTTTTTTTGTTTTTTTTTTAAGATGCAGCCTATGTTTGATAGTTTTAAAGTTTATTCACACGAGAAAAAAAAAAATGGGCTGTAAAACAGCAATGCAAACATACATAGGTGCCTGTTTCTTACAATTTCTTCTCCAAAAATGCTTACTGTTGTGATCAGCGTTTCAGTTACAGCAATGAATTTTAAATGCTTTATTCCAGTTTCACTCCCAGTTTGCCATAACAGATCCACAGAGCCAGTGGAACAGCACAGATGTAACCAAGAGTTTACTCACTAGCAGGTAAAGCCACAGTCACAAGCAATTTTAAGTCCTCCAGCATATCGTAAGTCATAATCATATTGAGCTGCTCATAGCATCTTCTCCATTTTAATTTCAAGGAATCAATGAAGCAGTACACACTCACAGTTCCCAGAGCACTTCCTTGAACATACACATCTTTTCTGGCTTACTTTTACGTGCATAGCTTCCAGCTTCATCTGCCCATTTGTCAGCTTCTCATGCATGCTTTCCCTTCAGCCAAGCTGCCACTTACGGGGAGAACGACACCTGAACTGATTTTTCACAAGTGAGTCTACAGATTTCTTTCTGTTACAATGACTTAAAAGAAAAAAAATTACCAAAAATTTACTCTTTAAGGAGTTGAGAGAAAAAGGTGGTATTTAGATATCAAAATTAATGTAAAGATCATCAGTATACAGACGAACAAAATAGTGCTTATTCAATGATATTTTCTTGCTCTGCATAATGTGACTTGTTCCCAGGTGTAAGCATCTGAAGGGACGCTCTCAGCCAGATTCTCATATGCAAGAATGTCTTCTTATCCCACTCTGGCAGTGTAAAGAGACTTGAAGAATATTTATTGCAATTTTAGAACACCAAAGACTACGGAAGCTTTGATGTAGATGTGAATAACTCCCTTTGTTTTTCTGTAAATGTGATAGTGACAGTGATTGTGTTTGCAGGTGAGCCAGCCCATGTATGACTGTATTATCCAACAAATGCAATTAGAAAGGAAAACAAGAAATTTACCTAGGAATACATTGCACGCAAAAATCACAGCACTTTGATCTTCAGTGCATGTCTGCCCAGCCATGAGGTACTCCACAGGACAAGATAAGTAATCTAAAGGCTTATGTCTTACCAGTAGTGCCTCATGTAAACAGAGAATATTAACCTTTTCTTTGTCCTGTCTGCTCACATTTCAGATTATAAGAGAACTAAATGTCAAACACTTTTTTCATAACTCTGCTGTCTTTGCTCATTTTCCTGCTCTTTTCATTGGAAGCGCAGAGTGAGTACACTGAACTCAGCACATCCTGACAAAGAGATGGGATTATGTGCTTTTCCTTGACTTCATCTGTGGGTGAGACACTCTGGCACAATTCACTAGACACTTCAGATAAGAGTAGGCTGAGAAGTGAGAGAAGGAGATCAATAAAATGAAGAACAGAAGCTAGGGTATTACATTTCTGCTAGCATTAACATACTTCCAGTCTGACTGTGGATTTTACAGCGTAAAACCCTTGATCCGCAGCAGTTCAGGATTTGAAATTTCTGAAGTATGCATCTATTTTCCTTTAACTGATACAGTTTTTCTTTTTCACATGCCTAGACTCATTTCTCAAACATGCTAATGGTGTTGTTTAATGTTAAAAGTCAACAAGTACTTTCCTGCATTAACTTGTCAGATAAATTCTGGCTCTATTTCAAAATTAATACTTTGGCAATACCTCAGCATAACTATTTCAGTCAACTTTGAAGACAAAATTAAAGAAAAGCATATTGGTTTGCTTATGTTGAAAAATAATTTTCTATGATAATAATTTGAGTATTTGGAAGAGGGATTCAAATTCACATAGAAGTATATCTTTGTATAAGGAAAATGCTTCTCATTTTTCTTCAAGAAAACGACTTCCATAGAACTAAAAGATTTTATTTAAAAAAAAAAAAACAAAAAACCAAAAACCTATGAATTTGAAAACAAACAAAAGAGATAGTATATAAATTCTTGGACAATTCTATTTGTACTCAGCAAGAATGGGCTATGCTCACACACAAACTTAATTATACAATGAAAGAAGCTCAATTACTAAGCGTTTTTTTCTGTTCTCTTATCTAGTGGTAGAAAAGATCTGCAGCCTGCTCCTGGATATTGTCTCCCAGGGCCACACAATGAGATGGCAGGGAAAGGGCAAGGAGCCAGGAAAGAGGGCATCTAGGCATAGATTGGTAGCTTTAGGATGCAATCCTAGTATTCTGAATATGTGACATCAGATACAGGAGAACTGGGTACTTAGCACTGCAACTGAAGCCAAGGGAAGCTGTTCCCTACAATGCCAAGGAGCAAGTATTTTCAGTTCTGTATTCCTTTTATGACATTAAAAATAATACACACTTTTGATTTTAATGTTCTCAGACATTCATTTCCCATTTACATAACTGGGGTAATAATGGAATCTCCTTTCTTGGGAAAGAAGATCCTACAGTGTTTGTATCAAATGCAGATGCTAGAGTAAAGAGTGCCACAAAAAATAACTGGGACTTTAACATCATATGTTGAGAAGATACATTCTGTAGAAAAACCAGAGATACCATATACTTCCAGCTAACGCAGCAGTGTTGTTCTAATGGACTTTATGACTGCCTGAAGTACAGTTAGTTAAAACAGGTCCAGAAGCAAAATCTAAACAGACCATGCTGGGAACTAGAAAATGCCATTAGCCTTTGGGAGCCTTATTGTGGAAAATATTTTAGACACAACCTAGATACAACACAACTTTTTTATTGAAGAGAGCAGCTTTCATAGAAATTATGTTTGATTAGTATTTTGCATGGATCTGATCCCAAAACAGCTTTAATGTCCATTTCACTCCTGCCAGGAAAAGATGGAAAGTACAATGCCTGCACAACTGCAAAATCTAAGTAAACTTACAGAGATTTAGCCCCTTAGTGGACTTCTTCCTAGGAAAGTCATGCTTGCTGTTGTTCACAGCCTTCTTTCTGAAAACAACATCCCATCCCAGAAATCAGCAATCTTTCGTGCACTAAGTACTAAGCCACTGAGTAAAGGAGAATACCATAGCACCACAGAACTTTTTAAGAGAAAAGCTTAAAGTTCCCTTGCTTCATAAAGAAGGGAGAGTATTTGGAGCAGCAAAAAATAAATTAAGTGCAGGCATCTCAGTCATACTGAGCAAAGTGCATAGGAATAAGGAGACAGGTGATGGTAATATATATCTAGCATTCTCTATTGGGTAGTTTACATAGCCTCTTCTCTATGTGTGTATGGGACGTGAAGAAAGACAAAATGCACAAAGAAGAATTTCCACAGAATGATGCTGCAAAGCTGAAAACGTACCTAGTGATGGCAGAGATGATAACCCTCAACCACCTGAAGGTAAGCCTCCCATTTCTGTGCAGGTGTTTGTTTTTAAGTTTGTCTCTCCCTCCTCTTATACCTCTGAATTCTTATACCTCTGACTGTTACCCCCAAAGCAGAAGGCATGCATCTGCCCCAGAGCTGTTACAGTTCTGATCTCTCTCACATCACCCACATACACTCAGTTTCCTTCTTTGGGAACTGAGTCTTGTATGTACAAAAACTTGTCAGCCTGTGGCTTATAAATTCATTGGCCAGTTTCCCTGGAACTCAGATACATGATAGAAGACTTAAAAATATTCCATGCTAGACACCAGACAATCCATACAAAGTAAAGCTCTTCATGTATATTTTTACTCTGGCATAGTCTTCACTGAGGGCTTCTTTAACATGACAAGCAGTCATCTATAATGCACAAATCCAGAAGAAACAGAACTCCCTCACTCACAGCTCAAAAAAATTATTTGCGTTCTCTGCAGCATTAAGAGCTTTAGAGCCTGGAGCAGAACCATCAGTAGGACTCATCCTATAATTTTGCAGGGGTATCAGTGGGCACAGCTACTGAAACCTGAGCTGTGGCCATCATAGAGATGGATTGTTGCTCTTCACGTGCAGTCTACTCCATCCCGAGAGCCAATGACACTGCTCATGCCCATAGCACTCAGGTCTGCAGTGTCAGCCCCTAATTTTAACTATCTGGGAAGCTAGCAAGCGCCTTTAATGGTTTTAAACTCAAGTAATGACTAATTATGAAATAATTCAGTTTAAAAGAGAATAGATTTCCATTTGAGGAAGAAATTCAAAACATGAATTCCCAGCTGATGTAATCTGCATAATTTCAATGCATTCAACAGAACTACACCATTTTAACTTAAGTAAAAAGCTAGATTCAAAATGTAGCCCTTTACTTTGATTAACTACCTGGCAAGCACTTCATTCATGCTCAACTTATACAGGGTACAAAATCCTTGCTGTTCTCCGGCATTAGCAGAAGCTTTACCTTCTTAATTATTTCAGGTAATACAATGAGGTGGTCACTGATCTGGTTGAATAATGAGAGAGAGTCACTGAGCTTTAGATTTTACTTCAAGCAAGCTGAATTGCCACTTTTTCTGTGAAGACACAGATCCAGTAACTTATTCAACACTGCCATCTGTACTTCTTATACAGGAAATGCATTTTTTCCACAATAAAACATGAATCATTAGTGAGAGATAAGTAAAGACTAATATTTTGCTTAATTTGCATCAGGGACTACTAAAGCATAATATTTTACCAACAGCATTAACCTTCAGATTGGAGATTCTTACCTTCAGCTTCAGAGTACTGCAACTTCTGCATATCTGTCTTTTTGCAAGGATTGCCATTAGAAGCAATGATTATATTAGACAATTAAACTATTTGTTTCAAAATCACTCCCAGAAGATAAAAACACTCTTGGAGAAGCCTCTGAGAATAGTTGGGTAGACTAAAAGGAAGTCTGGTCGAATACTGTAAGCCGTACATACAAATACTTTGGTGCACTTCACTATCTTTTTTTAATACAGAAATATTTTTTTCTTAAAACTTTTTTTCACAAATACATAATAGAACAAATGAGGCTTCTAAAAAAGTAACCATTTCCACTGCATCTGTAACTCAACCACGACTTGTTAATGCAAGTGTGATTTTTCGCAAAGAGGAAGAGGCTGTGTGCCATACAGACTGTCCATTTGAGAAATATGAGTTTACAGTTGTAAAAAATCAGTATACTGAAGGCAGCTGCTGAATAGGATATTTTCTGGTATGCCAAAAAACTTCAAACTTCCTTCTGTTCAAATCTCTGGTTTCCAAATGGTGTCAGCAGAAAGTTACAGGTAAACCTACTTTCAATTACAGGCCAGAGGACCCTAGTCAGAAGAATAACAGTATTTGTACGAGCTACCAGAGTACTTCTTTCTCAATGACAGTACTAGGACCACATACAAGTCCTACGATCCTTTCCTTGAATCATAGCTCGAGACGCAGGGTCTGTGTCCTAGCCTCAATTTTAGCTTGAATAGTTCATGAATTCTAGCCATAATCTGGAAGCATAAGTACGCTCCACCATACCGCACTAACATATATTGTTCCTATCAGTCTTTAGGGCAAAGCAAAATTTTTTCACATATAAATACAGATTTTTCTCAAAAGTGAAAATTTGAACATAATTTACATTATTTTACTATGGTTTCCACCATATTATACAACTTTCTTAAATTATTTAGAAAGCATTTAGTATCTACGCCCTAGTTAATAAATTATTTTCTTAAGACTTTAAACGCATAATAAAATACTATGGAAAATGCTAAAAATGAGCTTGTTTGAGGTAAGTAAATTGGAAACAAGATCCACACTCAAATCCCCACTCCAAATTAGTCAAAGGCAGGACTGTCCTCATCTGTTTTCCAGATGCACTATTGTATATGAGGCCAGAATTGCACCCCCATTATAAAGAGCCTCTGGATATGGATTCAAGGTTGCTGCTGAATCCTGCTGCATCTCAGGGATGCACTATGGCAGTGTGATCAAGTAATTACACATATATCCATCAGAAGAAAGTTTATAGGGGCTTCACCAGCAAAAACTTCACTGCTGAGAGAGAGATAACTATGGTCAGTCAAGAGCTGAGTAGAGATTTTTGTGAATGCCAGTGACATCTAAATACTGGCATCTAAAAGAAGATTTAGTGCCTATTATGTTCCTGCAAATCAACCCTAAAAAGACTTTTCCCATCCTGGGCTTTCAAAAAGAAAAGATTAATTGGTCATCAGTAGCATTCTTTATCTTCCTGGCAAACTCTTGCTGGATACAAAATGTAGCTAATCATGTCAATCCATTTTCTTCTGTTGCTGACATGAAATATCATATACCTGCAGGCTGGAAAGGTTTCCTCATTTTTGGTATTGGGATAGGTTCAGGCAACTGAGGTAACCTCCAGACAGTTGACTGAAATTGCTGAGGGAAAGGTGCAGCAGTGCAAGTGCCATTTTGCACACAATCCATCATTACTCTTTGCTCTCTGGAAATGTAGCCCTTCCACAGCCTACCCTTGAATTTTATCTTTTGTTCCTTCAGAGAGAAATGAGTCAGAAAGTTTAACAGTTTGGCAGCAAATATTTGAAAGACAGTGACCTTAGAAACAAAACCCAAGGCACTATCAGAGAAAAAAGTGAATAGACAATACTCCAATTGTTGCAAAAGCACTCTAGAAGATAATTTAGAATTATGCCGTTTAAAATACAGCCACTCTGTAATCATCCTTTTCAGTTTAATTCTCACGAGATCAGTTCTCCTGAAGATGCATTGCTAAGTCTGCATTATTGCACCATTACTGCTGGCAGGCTTCATGTGCACATATTAAAAAAAAGAGTGTAGAGACATTTATTTCTAATTTTGCTGTCAAAGTTAGCATGGTTTTGGTAATTGTGCAAACCCATCTGACAAGAAATTCACCCACCACAGACTGCAGATCATTGAAGTATAATAGCTCTGAACAGCAGTGCTCTGACTTACAGATTGTCACTTGAGGACCGCCCAGAAAATAGGTCAGCGCTAACCTTCTGCTGTAGTACACCTCACCGGCTTCCACCAGCTGTTGGCAAAAGATCAGCCGGATTCTGTCACAAAAGCATCAAGACAATTGTCACCTGAAGGTAAAAAAATGTGTATATTCCATCAAACACTGTCAAAACGTCCTAGGGTGAAGGGCAGTCCTCAAATAGCTTTGGTACGCCAAGTACCTTATGTTACTTTTCTGAGAATAAATTAAAGAAATTTCCTGCATGATACACATCACCATTGCTGGATTCTGTTGTCTATCTCCTTCTTTAGCTCCAGAAAAGTGTCCAGTCTCAATCTGTGTATTTACCCATAACGTAGCAAGGACTTGACCAGATTGTCAGATACAGCATATGTTCATTCGTTACATTTCTAAACTAAAAAAGTTAGTACAGTGGAAGCAGAGATAATACCAACTTACACCCAGCATGCTAACCTAAACCACCTTAAACTTCTACTCTCTCAAATTCAATTATCCTTGTTTTCCTGATGAATACTGTTACTGCTGTAAAAAGTGTGATCACATATACAAAGCATAACTTTCTGTCCTTGTTTTATTTACAGTTTGGTATAGGATGCTTTGATTTGAAAGTTACATGAAATAACCCTTTGCAACACACTGATATAACAAGTGTAAGCATGCCTCGGAAGAGAAATCTAATCACAGACTGTAGAAAGATCCACTGAGGTTTCCCTGCCTTCTCAGAGAAAACCCGTTTCCTGATGCGGATATCCAGCTTGGCACTTACAGTGCAGAGTTACCTCAGCGCTAAGTGGAAAGGTTTCCACTAACAAATGCAGTCTAAGTAGGTGAAAAACTTTCCTTCTGTTTCTGTATATACAGGATATCACACCAGCACAGGAGAACGTGAGTCTGGCTACTGGTGCCAGACACAATGTTATCAAGCACTCAACTCTGCCGCATGGGCTCAGAGCACGTAAGGAGCTGGAGCAACAGAGCTCTGACACAGTGATGACAGAACTAGAGAACCTCAGCGCTCGCGTGCCTACCAAGGGGGTAGCAAAACACAGTAGGGAAGGCAGGACCCCCACCTACGGGCAGCAGTTGTGAATCTGCAAGAGCACGTGCTCAGGGAATGACAGGGAACGTCCCAGGAAGCTCTGCTCCACCTGGAGGAGATGGACTGCTTGAGGCTAAACTTGAGGAATGATCCCTCTATCAAATATTTTAAATTTTTGTTTAAATGTTATCAAATAACTGGAAGTTATCTTATCAGTAGTAGTCAAATGAAATGTGATATTGACTGTGACTGATACATTTAAATCATCTAGGAGTCCCAGTAAAGCCCTCCTGAAATCTGTAAGACAATTGGACTGCAATCTTTATACTCAATAGAGGAGAAGAGACGGATGGAATATCTTCCTAGTTCTTTCTTGGTGGTATGAGGCACATGACTAAAACCAGGATAATAAAATTCTCCTGAGTTTTCTGTACTTCAGGTACAGAATAATTACATGAAAGAGTTTTATTGACTATTGTAAGTATTTCTAATAGGGAGCTAGGTCTCCCACTTGAAAAAATGTCACCATTATTTATGTGAACAATAGTCTTAAAATAGAACATTTATTGGATGGAAGGAGAATAAGGAGGGCTGGTAACAGCTGCCAGAGAATTCTGGAAGTATGTAATGAGTTTCTAGTCATTAACAAAAAAAATAAACAGCTTCTAGTCACTTTTTTAAAAAAACAAAAAAGTTCACATAAAAACAAGTTTGTATTTGCCAGTAGGCTTTCAAATACCTCCTTTGTGAACAGCCACAAATGGAAAACCTGGTCATACTTTACAACACAGCTAAAATAAAAATACTTAAGTTGGTATTAGGCAACTTCATCGGGTTCAGTAATAAGACCAGCAGAAAAATGGAGTAAACTCAATCTAGCGTCTCTAAAAAGGATTTATGCTAAAATTTGTGATGTGATTTGGATTTTTATAATAAGTATTAGTGATTAATGAAATGCATTTTGTGATGTTATATTTCATATTTATATCATCAGCTAAGAAACTGAGAAACATGGCTATTGATCTAGTTGGTTTTAATGTGGTACAGTAAACACTGCAACTAGATGTACTATTACATATTTAATGAAAGTTATTGTATGTTTGTTAACTAGCAATTAGCAAATTAATACACTTCTGTCTTCTCAGAAGTGTGAAGTTTAGCAGTGTTATATAGTTTTCCAATAGCCTTATTTTCATCTTTGCATCTTTAAGTACAATGCTTATGTCAACTGCAGTTCTCTGCTGGGAAGTGTTAACATACACACCCAAGCCATGTATATTTCCCTTAAAAGGTCAAAATAAGGTACAGCTATTTTAAAAAGACATTGTTATTGCATAGTATCTATACCAGCACAAGGGTTGATATCCTGTGTGGTATATTATGTACAAGATTTGGCTGTGACTATGTTATTAACCTGAGACTTGTAACAACAGGCCACGAGTTTTTTAGATGCGATAGCAGAGATACCAGCACACTCATGGGTACGCAACAACTCTGTTACCTTCCCCACTCCTTACCAAGCTCAGGTTAGCAGAGACCTGGTCTGCGAGATCCTTCTGCAAATCTTCCCAGCTGCAGGTCTGAGCTGGGGTACCAGTCAGAGTCCCATAGCCTATTCCAGTATCTGCTACTGAAACTATGCCTGAATTATCGCATGTGTTTACTCATTTAAAAATGTCCTGTTTGATGGAGAGTCAAAAAAAAAAAAAAAATTACCTTAGCAAGTGTCAGTATTATCCTAGAATATGAAGGCACAAGAAACGCTGGATTATTTTCATTAAGATGTTTCTTGAAAACGAATGTCTTTTTTCATTGTAAAGCTACGCGGAAAATTTCATTCCATCATGTCTACATATTAAGTCTTCTTAGCAAACTCATTAGCACATCAGTATCCATTTTTATACACGTCACATAGGTTCATACAATTTACATCATCGTCTTCCATGCTCTGTGTGGTGTTCCCAGTGCTCCTGGACATGCAATCTACAGACTGTGAATCTACAGAATTCTCATACATAAATTACAGCAAAATGATTACATGGACCTAATTTCAGCAAGGTGATCACATCTTCTTGGCTAAAGAGAGAAATAATACATGCCAACACTATCACTTTACGATATCTATTCCCTGGGAAACCTTGCTCTTTTCCTCAGGTGACAATAGTGCTCTAAGCTGAGGTCCAGGCTCAGCCTGGGCATTTAAACATGGTAAAAGGTTAAATAAATTCATGAGATCACAGACAGCACTGTCAAACTGTGTAACTGGATTATCAGAGAACATCACAAAACCCCAAGCTGGCTGGCTAGTTCTGAGACAAATCAGTTCTTCTCCCTGGTTTAGATAAATTGTTTCCAAAGAACAATTTCACAAATCCTTGTAACTTGCCTGACACTGAGTTATTGCAAATATTTTGACACATTCAAAGAGTCCATTCAAGTTGCTGAAATGAATGATGCTCAGTGATTAGTGCCCTCAGTAGATTAATGAAATGTTTTACAGTCTTCAAGTAGTATAAAAAGCGCATCAAGAGTCAAAATAACGATCGCGTTTATTTGATTGAACTTCCTTTAAAATAAATGTATAGACCTCATAAAATGAAGACTACAGAATACCTGCAGAGAAATTCACACCTGCACAGGAATTGTATGGAAAGCCTCCAAGCACCCTGTACTGAAGCAACAACAGATTGTGGTCCTAAGAACGCATTGGAGATATTTTTTCTGTTGTGGGTTTTTTTTTTTCCCCTCTAATAGCAAACAGATGCAGAAAAAATAAAAAACTTAATAGATGCTTTGCTGTTTAAACATTGCAACCACGTAACAGGTCAGCTCTTCCAAGAATTCCCATCTCAGCCAGGGACACAACTGCACAGCAAAGTAATCAGTCTCTCCCTCTTTCTTCCCCTCTCAGTGGGTGGTAGGCACTACCAGTTTTGCAGTTCCTCCCAAAAACCTCGTTCAGACTCTCCATAGAAGTTAATCCCTTTTCAGTTGCCCTCTGACTATTTTCCTGAATTTGCAAAGCCTGATATAAAAATATAGGTATTGTTCAGCCTCATTCAGCGACTGACAACGCCTGCCGTGGATGTAAAAATCACACTCCATTGGGATTGGTATTTTGATTGTACAGCTTAAACATTTTACTATTTCCCTGATACGTTAATTTTATATAACATTACCTTTTTGGTGTAAAGTAAGGAGACTAATTTCCATTCTTGTGGTCAAAGCCATTATCTCCCAAGCATTTATTCAGATGGTACATTTCGCTTTAAATTTGACTCCAGCTTCAACTGTATTATTTTCTAATTAGATTTCTGGTGGAGGTTTCACTCTTGTATCTGTATGAGCAGAGTTATTCACAGCTAGAATTTTATTGCACCTAAATTACAAGTGTGGAATGTTGCTTCACATGTGATTAATTTGAGTAATCGGCAAGAGTCTGCCAAACAGCCCATGTTCACTGAGATGAGGCTTTATAAATTAGACAGGCAGTGGGTCTACCAGGAGAGTTTGTGCAGTAGATAAAGACTCCGCAATAGCTAGTGGTGTTTTCATGTGTAATTAGAAAATGCATTGTTCTCCAATTAAGGAAATTAATTAAATTCAAGCAGATGGTAATCAAGGCATATTGCAATATAATTTTCTCTAGCACATGCATTACTCTCAGGTGCTATCAATGTACAGTATTGGTTTTACACTGTAAATTTAGCTCCAGGACACATTATCCTGACTCTCTGTTTCTTAATATATTCTTCTCACTCAATTTTTCAATTTGCTTTTCACCTAGCTCTACAATTAATCCTGTGGTACACATAAAAGGAAGTGGCTAGAAAAGACAGAATTTATTATGGGATATTTTTCCTCTTTTGCACAATAGTCCTGGTCGAAGAAAAAGCTAGATTAGCAAATACCTCATCAATGAAAACTGCAAATTAATTTCATTGTTATGTGTGGTGTGATGCCATTGATCATGTAATACAATGAGAATGATCATCATATAAAACCTGAAAAATGAAAACATTGCTCAGTTTATCAGACATTTAACATTCTCCATAAAAATGTTTGACTCAGTAATTGCATCATTTATTATTTTCCTTCTAAACACCTCAGAGTTCCCAAGGGAAGGTAGAGAATAGACCAGGAAGCCTCTGGAATGAAAAACACCTGACAAAAACTGAAAATCAAACACTCAGAACAACCTGTCCACATTTCCTTCATTTATCAACAAATGCTTCAGATTAACACATAGAAAATTCAGGATCAGAGTCCTCAGTTGTAATGGCTGAAATTAAAAAAAATACAAGTGAAAGTAGCCAGAGCAGTCCCTTCAGCCTCGGTCATGCAAAAGTGTGTGATTATGTTGCTTTCCTTAGCACAGTAAAGATATACATGCACACTCCACGTATTTCTATGATGGAGGTGATGCATAATTCTCATTTCTTCAGACTGTAATGCTAACAGATGCAAACCCATCCTTTTAAACCATATTTTATCCATTCCAGTTGGAAACAGTACCTGGTTCCCTGCCCAAGGTTCTAAATATACTCAATTTTTACCTGAGGTTGGCAGAAATATGTCAAGTATCTAAGACTTCATTAGTATCAGGAAAGCAACGTATTCATGACTAACACTCCTCCCCTAATGGCAGATTTTCAAAGCTTCATGCAATTGGAGCCCCTTGCCACGTTAAGGCATAAAAAGAGGCTCAAAAGTGGAATACACAGTTTCACAAGGAAGATCTGCTCTGGCTTTTCCCTCTAGTGAAAATTCAAAGCCTATCACTCAAGCGCAGAGCTAACCTCAGGCTGCAGTTCCCAGTGACACTTCAGGCATTGCTGAGGATCAAAGGGTACATCTCGTCATTCTCTCCTTGCACCAGAGACATCGGCCTGTGCTTATTAGGGGGGAATTCTCCTATAAATCTCTGCTCCAGGTTTCACCATACCCAACTTGGCTACAAAGACCTCAACTCCCACTGGAAGCTGTCTGTCCACCTTGCTCACTTTGATTTGCCATGTGTAAGAAAGCAGTGTAGCCTATATTCCTAAGTTTCACCTCCCTCATCAACATCATCTTGTTTTTTCTGTGTTACCTGAGGCCAGTACTCCTGCAGAGTGTCTGCGTCCCTGTGATACACCCTCACGGGTCAATACACCTGCCTTAACTCCCATCAGGGGCTTGAAGAGCCTTAGCCAGGTGGGAGTCTGAAGGAAATGTTAATCATATTTTCCCAACAGAGATACTACTTCGGTATTGTATAAATAATTACTTTGAGTA
>WHYT01016523.1:29514-53212 GCA_009806455.1 Tetrax tetrax
GGCATTGCTGAGGATCAAAGGGTACATCTCGTCATTCTCTCCTTGCACCAGAGACATCGGCCTGTGCTTATTAGGGGGGAATTCTCCTATAAATCTCTGCTCCAGGTTTCACCATACCCAACTTGGCTACAAAGACCTCAACTCCCACTGGAAGCTGTCTGTCCACCTTGCTCACTTTGATTTGCCAGGTGTAAGAAAGCAGTGTAGCCTACATTCCTAAGTTTCACCTCCCTCATCAACATCATCTTGTTTTTTCTGTGTTACCTGAGGCCAGTACTCCTGCAGAGTGTCTACGTCCCCGTGATACACCCTCACGGGTCAACACACCTGCCTTAACTCCCATCAGGGGCTTGAAGAGCCTTAGCCAGGTGGGAGTCTGAAGGAAATGTTAATCATATTTTCCCAACAGAGATACTACTTCGGTATTGTATAAATAATTACTTTGAGTATCACAACCCGGAATTGTTCTTAACTAACATATTCTAAATGCAAACAGAGGAATCAGCAAGAAAAATATTGAGGAAAACATGGTGCTTTTCCAAGTGTCAAAAGGTTAATCTCCTTTCACTTATTTGTCTGGTAAACTGTGTTGCTTCAGAGGCAAGTAATTACAATTTTCACACCACATATGAATTTGTCTTATCTACTTTGAAAACTGAACATATGTTGTGCTAATATAATACCTTTATTTTGCAAAATTTAATTATTCATTTTAACTAGTTAAGTAGTAATAATGCTCCCTTCTAGGACTTGAAGAAAATAAATAGGGTTTCTTTTTAGATTTCTTTGTCATTGACGACTAATTCAAATATATCTGGTATGTTTTATATCCCTTTACAGCCTTGCTTTTAGGTACTTTACAAAAAAAAAACTGTTATGCAAAGAACTTCTTACTAAAAACTATTATACTTGGACTACCAAGGCTGAGAGTGGATCACGCAAGGCCATATTGCTGTGGTTTATAAATGCTATGATTCATTATGATCCTAGGTACAGCTGTTACAAAATGATGACTTTTTGCACCAAAGTTTAAAGCTACACAAAATGGTAGAGAAAAACAAGCCTAGCAAACCTTCAGTGAAGTACTGTAACGCCCTCCTTATCCTTGAATTCAAAAGGCTTCTGTAAATCCAAATCTATGTGATTTTTTTGGGTACTTAAATAACATCTTAATCATAATGTCAAGCTCCTGGTATCAGAGCAAGTGCTTAAAATGAGAGAGATGCTGTGAGAAATGAACAGCTGTTACATCCATCAAAAGCTGTTTGCTTGCATGTAACATTTTGGCCCAGCTTTGCAATGAACAATGCAACCTCAGGAAAGCTGTTGAACCTTGTGCTTCAAATCTCCCTCTGTAAAATGAAAGGAATATCTATTATTGAAGATGGTCTTGACCTGACCAGCAAACGTTTACAGAAACTTTTCAGATCGTCATATTGACAAAATAATGCCAAGGTAATCTTCTAAACAAAAGGGAAAAAAAAAAAAAAGGAGCCTGCAAATTTGGATTGCAAGGAAATAAAGCTTTTAACAAAGTAAAAATGAGGGTGTGCTGTGGTACAGAGTGCCTTGGCTAGCTTGCTTTTGTCAGCCTGTTAGCTTGTCTTCATCACACCGTATGGATATAACCTGGGGTCAAATGAACACAAAGGCAGACCAGAGAGAAGGTCGCTCTTAAAGAACACTGTATGTGATCCTGTTATGTGAAATTATTATTTCTCCATCTCTATTTCTTCGCTTCTCATTGGGCTTTATACCAAATTGTCTTACTTGTTATGACTCTTTTGTGTTAATGACCTTTCTTATCATCTAGTAGGTCTATGAAATTGCCTAGAACTGTAGACATGTTAATGCAGACTCAGAACATGAAACAGAGAATAAAAATATAGACAAAGCAGCAAAATAACCCTTAGTGTTCCAAACGATCCATATACAATGAAGATAAAGAAAGATGACAAGAGCCGTGAATTTTGGAAGCTGTTGAATAGAGCTCTGCAGGAATAGCTCTTTTTTTGGCAAAAGAGATTTGCTGCCTTGCTTTTATAGTCAAATGATATTTCCTGAACAGCAGCACAACTTCTCTAACTGTCCAACCAGTAGAACAAGCCATGGAATGATCCCGTAATAATGGGATTCCCCTTTTGTTCTTCTAATTGAAGTCAGTTTATCACTTTTAGTAAAGATTACCAAATATCTATAGCATACATTTTTCAGAATGCCACAAAGATAACAGATGTTTCTAATAACAGTGGGGTCAAAAAATAATAAGCCTTTGGCCATAATCAATCTATAGGCCCAGCTCTGCCTCTACTAGAAAGAGTGAAAATAAAGTGATAAATCAAAATGGAAATAGAGAATTGAGCAGCAAATCTGACCCTCCTCCTTCTCCCCATTCAGTCTTTATGTGCCTCAATTGTGGGCAAATGGATTTTCTATAGATATTTAAATGGCCAAGAGCAGATCACATATATACTTTTAAATTAGAAATACTGCTGATCCCCACTTCACTTTTCAGTACAGTTTTCTTAATGCTTTAAGGAAGGAAAATCCAGTGTGTAAGCTGAAAGGGTAGTTTACATGCTGATGTAGCTCACGTGCCTGAGCAATCTAAAAAATGTATATCAGGAAGAAAATTAGGAACATGAATGTAGATGAGTTTCCGTGCAGAACTAACAAGGAGTACTTGGTTTTTAAAAAGCTAAGGGGGTCTTCCCCCTCTAGTTTTTCTTATTCCTCATACACTAAAACTGAGTGTTTAACACAAAAGCTAAACCAGGGAAAAGTAACACCGCCTGGAGATCAGAAGTCAGGTGCTTCCATCCTCTGGGTAAACAGGATAGTCAGTATAACAAGAAGGAAGGAAAAGAGATTCAAGTCCCTACAGTTTGAGGTTAGGACAGAAAGAGAGCTTTGTGAAGAGTGGCGGGTGTCATATGTAAACCAGTAGCTAAATGCAGAGTCTGCCTTGTTATTTGCTGCTTAATATTATTGTTGTGGCAGACTGAAAAATGTCTTCCCTATGGTACCTTGGCGAATACATCACCTAGTCTTCCTTCAACCACATGAGCTTTCGGACTTCTGCCAAGGTCTTCCAGATTATTAGAGGAAACAGAATGGGTTATAAGCATTTTAATTCAGTCTTACTCTTTTACAGCTTTCTATCTGCCATCTGTTAACCAAACCAGATGTTAAATGCTGCTGTAGATTCAAGGTAACTTTCTACTGCCCACAGATGTCTCCTTTAAAAAGATGTTACCCATTAAGTTGCTACCAGTTCTGCTTTAACACCTTGTAGACTGCAGACTTTTTCACATAGGTCACTAATACATCGTTACTGTCCTCATCCAGATGCGTGTGGGTGTGTTTACTTCTACGTATACAAACATATTCATCAACATACAACTACGTCTGTTGAAAAATATTGTACTGATTCATGGTCAAAGTTCAGCACAATTGAAACCTTCATTATGCTCTTAGCTCATGCACCTGGTCACTTTTTCAATATCAAACACGGTAACAGGTTATCTTCACTCTGGCTGTGTTTAAAATTTGCAGCCACAACACATTTTGATATACAAAAAAACCTTCACTCCCTGTTGGAGATCCCCCACAGGTCTCTGGGGGGGGAAAAGTAATTTTAACTGAGACAAAAATTAAATGCCAACCTCTTATCCACTTCTTTAGGTAACACAACAAGGAAGTATCCCTTGCAAAAAAAAAATGAAAAGAACAATATTGAATGAGAAAATGGTTGCAAGTGTCACTTTGGTGTTTTCAGACATCTTGCTGATGCTGATCTATCTAATTATTTCAGGCAGCTGCTAGAGCCACCAGACTCCCCTAACATAAGCACACACACACAAAAAAAAAAAATCTCATGTAAAAGCCAACACAGCAGAGTTAATCTCCTTTCTACCTGTTCTGAAACAACAATTGTCACTTTATCTGACAAAACATCTATAAATAGATGTTCTTGTGACAACTAAGGCTATCCAGGGGAGAGGCTTTGACAGGGGATAAAAGCAGTTGTACACTTTAAGAACGATGTACTCATTGCTGGAGCCACCATCTCTCATCTTTGTGAAGTTTATGCCCGTTTGGATATAAAATTCAACAAGATTACAGACAGTAGGCTACATTCACTCAGAACTGCAGATTTAAACCTAATCAGAGTTACAAACGTACCTTCTTTTAATAATATCTGCCAACAATTGTTTTAATTTCTGGGATCTTTAGACAGTTCACACTTAGCAGTCTTTCTAGGCAACACGTTTTTCTAGGTTAAGGTGACAACCTGACTCATGCTAGCAACGGGTCTACCCATGCTCCTGCTACTGCGAGAGCCTTTGCACAGCAGTTTGCGTGAGCACCTCTGAAAAACAGCCATACCTTGGGCTGGGGAGACAACCAGCTCTCCTCAGCACTGGGAACGCCCACGTTAGGTAACCAGAAACGTACCAGTGACATCGGTGAGGCTCCCGCGCCAATATCTGCTGCTGCCACAACTGCCCAGGTCCCTTTGACATGCTGGGCCACGTCTTGCACAGCCTGGGCACTGCCAGCCGAGGCAGCTCTTCGCTGTGCTCCCGTGAACACAGCAGATGTGCTCGCTATTTTTCCATGTTTTCCTGTGACTGTGGCAACAAGAAAAGCTGCATGCTCTCATTTATATTAATACCACTACTAACGCATTACAAAGTTTATTTTTGCATCTTCAAATTCAAACAGAGTGGCATTTGAGGTAATTTCTAATTAATTTCTCTCAAAGGCTACTGTCTGTGAAATGCTGGGTCTTCCTCAATAGAAAATCATGCTTCATTGTGCAAAATATCTGTTCCTACTAATCATCATTTTCAAACAACGGGGTCAGGGCAGTTTTATTGTCCTTCATTTTCGATTCCACTGAATTAAAAGCAGAACAGCACTGAAATGTTTCAAATGTCCTTCTATTGCCATCAGGTGCTCACAGCCTGTAACTACACGTATTTATATTTAAAACTAGTTCCCAGGCCAGGCTCCCCAATGTCTGTAGGTCCATGGACTGTTTCTAGGAGGACTGCAAAATGTAACTACAAACTACATTCACTCAAATTTACAATTCAGTAGTCCATTTCTCTGGGAAAATTTTAACGGTCAAAACATTAAAGAACACTGAGAGTGACTAAATATCCATACATACAGTGTGTGCATATATGTAGTAAATCTCTCTAATTCATCTGCAGCCTTGAAATAAAACCCAAGAATATAGCTTCCATGCAGGCAGAAAATAATGTGTAATGTAGGCTATTTCTTCTATTTGCCTCCGCACACATCACCCCCTCTATATTCCAGTAGCATTAATCCAGCTAAAAAAAATAATCTTAAATTATCTTAAACACAATGAGATATTTTGGCATGTATTTCAGATATCTTCTGAGTTCTAAATATATGAAGTCTATATTTTTTAAGATCTTTCTACTACCTTGAAAACTTAATGTAAAATTCAGAAAGCCATCTATGATTCTGCTATAAACTGTCAATTCAGGAAGCTAGAGCATTAAGAAAGTTGGTTTGTACTGGGACAGCCGGGATCAACTTGTCAATTTTGTAAACAGTCATATTTTATTTCTCAAGTTTAATGTTTCAGGGATAGCTCCAAAACCTGAGGTCTTTAGTTAATGTTTCAACTTAAAAAAAAAAAAAAAAAAAAAAAAAAAAAAAAAAAAAAAAGCTATGGACTAGTGCAGATTATGTTCAATAAATTGCATGATCTTATAATTAAGTTGCATCCCAAATTTCAATCAATTTTCCCTCTGGCATTCAATCCATGCTTCACCCGTCCTTAGCAAGCATGCCAGAAGAAGGATCAGAGAGTATTTTATTGCATTATAACTTCTCTGACCTTTTTCCTTGTCAGTGTATTAGCAGGAATGGAAGGGGTAACAGAGGTCTCTGACAACCACCGCAGGATCAGATTCTGCCCGTGCAGAAACTCAGCTCTGACCATGAACGCTCCCTTTGTGGTTGTTAGCAAGTGCAATCTGACTTGCAAATACTCAATCCAAGCTGCCTGGCTTTGGTAAGCAGTTCCTTGCAGGACTCTAATACCCTCTCCACTTGCTTTCACTGTCCTTACTGGGTTAGATAACACAATTTTTCTGAAAAAGAACATTCCTCCATTTTCACCTCTTCCCCAAAAGATAACATTTCATTTAAATCCCAAATATTCTGAAACATTATATTCTAATGTTATGGTTCAGTTTTGTTTGGTCTAAAACAATTTGAGTTGCTTTCACATGCCTTTTCAACTGTTTTGGTTTTTGTTTTTGTTTTTGTTTTTTTAACCATTTAACTTCTTTCCAGCCCTTGTTTATTTTGTTGGAATTCCTTAAAGGACCCATAGGACAAACTTAGTTTGTTTCATTCTTTTTCTTCAGAGCCAAAATCTTGCCACATATAAAATTGTTCTCTAAAACTGTAGACCTTATTTCAACTTTAGAAGATATTGATTCACTGAGGAACTCTGCTAAGGCTGCCC
The DNA here is from genome assembly GCA_009806455.1 of Tetrax tetrax. NCBI lineage: Eukaryota > Metazoa > Chordata > Aves > Otidiformes > Otididae > Tetrax > Tetrax tetrax. The sequence continues at coordinate 36,032 of WHYT01016523.1, forward strand.
TAGCTATTAGCCAGTTCTTTATTTATGAGCCTTAAATTTCTTCACAACATGCTATGCTATACTTTATTAATCAAAAGATTACTTCTGGACAGATCCAAAATCCTCAGCAGAGTTACTGAAAATGTTTCCTAGACTCTGGAGGGTTTTAGATCAATTCTTTATAACTATTGTTACACATGTGTTTGGTCTGCAGAGACTGAAATTTTAAAATCTTCTATATGTTAAACATTATAGATTCAAGAGAGAGGAGGCAAGCTAAAATCTGCTCCATCTTTCTTCCAGCCAAACCTCAAATTTAATTTTGTCGTTTTCCCAGAGGAGATAACTGTATGTCACGTTTGCTATACCATATCTAAGATTGTGCTTACCGCAGTCACCAGTACGTACCTTATACACCAGCAATTCACAGAGAGAGTTTAAATTTAGAGCTCCTACTAAAAGATAAGAGGACTCCGAGTACTCTGTAACTTTCAGAATCATTCACACAATCTGCTGTCCTATCAGCAGAAAGCCAGCTGCTTTCCTCACTAGCCAGAGCACGATAACACGATGAAGAGCTTTCACCTGCATCAGCGAGGCTGTTCTAACCCCTGGCCTGGAGGGAATGCAACAGCAAGTCTTCCTCAGCAGCCTCCACTGAAATCCTCACGCTCCGTAGGAAACGCTTTCTTGGAACACGTAGAAAATGCTCTTTGGGGTAACAGAGAGAGTTCAGGTATTCCTTGCAGAACCACAAGCACATGAGCTGTAAGGAAAGCAGCATCCTCTTTCCACAGCTAGTCCTGCTCATTTTCACCCCACCAAAACTTCAGCTTTCTCCTGTATCATAGAAGTTTGGGAACTAATCATCTGGGGTTTGCTATTGCAAAGAAGCCAGGCTACTCTAGAGGCTTGGTGAGAACACAGTCACTCCACTGAGCGCTGCACAATGGGTGAATGCATTTAGATTCAAGCCTAAACAAAAAACCACATGAACTAGAAGGAAAAAAAGATCTTTAACATTGAGAGAAGAATAAGCATACTTAGGAGAAAAACAAACAAAACCAACAAACAATCCAACACACCTCCGATTTCACTGCAGCATCCTGCCTGCTGAATGAAGTCATGTCTTTCACATTCTGTATGAAATACAGTCATTTCACAAGCATCTAGGTCACAAGGAAATGTTTCTGCCCTGTATCGCAGGCTGGAATGTAAGAGATCAAAAATATATGCTGGTGAGAGATTATTCAAATAGGAAGGACCCTAGAGTGAACTTAGAGTGCCAAGGAAATCTTTGTACTATACTAGTCCCACGAACCAGCACGCTATGACTTGTGCAGCCAGTGTAATTTCTTCTTTCAAGACTTTTCATTTATTTTACAGTGAAGTCCTGAGATGGTTTGGTTTGTTGGGTTTTTTGTTTTAGTTTTTTGTTTGTTTGTTTTTTTCCTTGTTCTTTATAGTTTGGGCCAAAGTTTTCAAAACTAACACTAGATGGTGCTTTCTGATGAGAAAACCCTAGGCCCCTTTTTCTTTAAAACATTCTGCTGCAGCACTGGAGCAAAATAAAATAATCAATTACTCAATATTAATAAATAAAGCAATCCTCCTTCATGGCAAGGGACAGTAAATTCTGATAATACATGAGAAATAAGAGGGGAAAATGCTTTTCTTATAAACAAAAAGCAGGATAAAGAGTCTCCTGGAAATGCTGAGATAATTCCTTTTTTTTCCTCATCTACCCTAAAATGGTTAGCTGTAGTTTGCCTGGACCAGTGGCCCTTACTCTGTGGATATGTTCTGTATTAATTTTTCATTTGGTTAAAAGGATCACACTGAGGGAAAGACACTGTGGTCAAGGTTAACAATATGACGCTTTAAAAGAGCTTGCTTCTTAACTTCTTATCCATTCCTAATAAGTCTATAAGCCTCAGATGTATGCCATTTTTAATTAGATTAACAAATTCTCTCCCAATAGTGGCTAAGTATATTCACTCAGTATAGGAAATAACTTAGCCGTTAAATAAATATGATGACCAATTATGACTTTAATGAATCGGTGCTGTAAGTTACCAGACTGGTGAGCTGGACATAGAATGAACCTGAACTAATTACATCCAACTGAAGAACAAGCTGAGCTCTGTATAATAGCTAATCCTGCGAGGAGGACAACCCCTAACAATTAGAGATGTGTTATCTTCACAGCCAGCTGATGTCCCCTCCCACCTGGGGACACACCCTGGGTGACCTTCCCACTGAGAGCATTCAGCTCTGCTCTCTGCAGGAACTGAGGCACTGCTGAAAGTTTTGATTCCCACAGAATGCCTCATTCCCTCCATAGTTACAAACGTATTTAACAAGGAGTAATTGGCTGTGATGGGAACGAGCTCACAGAAGGCCTGATTCTATCACCCTCGCTGATACAGAGTGCTCCGACGTACACAGCCCCGCTCCTTCCCGGGAATGCCTGCACAGCCAGGCGCTGCGCAAAAAAAAAGGACAACAGGACTGAACTGTTAAGTAGTGGGGAGGAAATCTCATTCTCAAGACTCAAAAGGGCATCTTGTTGATTAATTATATTGCATTAGTTAATTATATCCTTATGTTACACCTTGGATTAGAACTCATACAGACTAGTGCTCCCGAGGCAAAATACCTCCAGGGAGCTTTGTGGGCGAAACGCTTGCTGCATTGGAAGATGGCATCCATGGAGGGTCCCTCTCCAGGGACCACACGGACTCCCTCTCCCATTTCCCATATGGGAAAAACTCCTTCCACTTTCCAAGGAAGGACGGAAGAAGAGGATCAGTTTTTAATCACTGAACTCAAGGACAGGGTAATGTAAATTAGGGGCATTTTCTGTAAGAAAAGTGCTGCAGAGCAGCAGCCTTTCTAGAGTACAATATCAAGTTCCAATGGCAATTTCTGCAAAACTGACATTTTTTACAATATTTTTAACTTTGTAAACAGTTTTGTTTAATTTTATATTTTTCCTGATGAGAATACAGGGATCTTTTTCAGGTCACGTGAATCTGTTATGAAAAATTTTTACTTCTTGTGTTCCATCTGAGGTTCACTTTGGATCATTTAAACAATAACCAATATTCACCAAAGGTGCCAGAATATATCTGGTTTCCACTCTGCCCAGAGCCAGAGCTTCCTGACTAGACTACACATGCCGGGATTCATCACAGACTTCATCTTCCAGAGGAGCTCCAGACAGCACCCATGCTGTGCCACCCTGTGACTCTACCCACCAAAGTACACGTGGATACAAAGCTTCAAAATAACACTGCAGTAACCCTTATCAACACAGTGTGGTGCCAAACACAGCTGTTCCAAAATCTTTTTGTGATGCTGAGAACCCCCCCAAGGTCTCATTATTCATATAAAATTTTAAAAATATATGTTGATTTTAGCAAACTACTGATTACTTATTTTAATCATAAACTGACTGAGGGTAAGCGTTGAAATAGCTTGTGAGATCAAAATTCTTCAGTTAGTTACCAAAATGTAATATAACAAAGGGAAAGTAACACAGAACATAAGTAGGAAGACAAAATCATGGCAGCATCCCAGATATAGAACCATTGTACAAAAAAAGTTTTTGCCATTCTCTGATGTTTTAATGTTTTATCTGACAGCATTGAAACTGGGCATGGAAAACTAAAGAGAACTGAATCTATCCATAAATGTAAACTAATTGGATATGGAACACTTGAGAACCCCGGGAAAAGCAGGGCTTTCCCAGCAGCACCTTCTGCGCAGGAAAAGGTGTGCACAGACACCCAGTTCAGATTTCATTTACATTGTACAAACCAAAAGTGGCACCTATCAAGTAAACAATGCATGGATTTGAGAATGAAGTGTGAAATGTGTAATTCACTGTGTGCAATGTGTAAGAGAGGTCCAAGGGGCAGGGCCATACCTTCCCAGTGATAAGGGCACTTGTGGTGGGATTTAAGTAAGACTATAGTCAACTCTTTGCCACTTAGCTCACAAGTCTGTCTTAACCCATCATCTCCCCCAGTTCCTCGTATTCTCCAGCTTGTGCACAACAAAACTGACAAAGCAACAAGTAATATAGCAATTTTTTTTCTTTCAAGTTTTTTCTTTGTTTCTTTTGTTTTTCATGAGAACAGAACTGCAAGCCTCCAAGGAGTTCATAAAGACCATTCCTGCTCTTCTTGCTAGCTAAGCTCTTCTTGACACGGTTGTCAGCACTAAAATATTGTTTAAATTTTTTTTCTTATTTCCATATGGAATACATAAAAGCCCAACCAGCCAACGGAGTTATGGTCTCATTCACCCTTCAGAGTAGCTGCAGCTTTAGACATCTGTTAAAAATCTGGGTGGAAGTAGAAACATTAAAGAAATAGTTTCTAAAACTGAGTGTCCCTCTAGGAGAGGTGGAATTATCAGTGAAAAAAGAAAGGGAAATCAGTGGCTTTACAGCACCATCACTTCTACCCCTCCATAACCTGAAAAGCTACGTTGGAAACATCCAATACTGTTGGCTGGCAGAAGGGCAAAAATGTAGACTGATTTGACCAATCCCTTTTCAACAATCCATAGGACTGATAGATTCCGTGCAGTCCCCATGAGATGCCAGGACATGCTCCTTTCATCCCTTCTGCTTCCCAGATACACGCTTGGCCCAGCTGCCTGGCAACATGAATTGTGGTGGAAACGTTTAGGAAATCTTTATAGCATAATGTCAAAAGAGCTAGACAATTTCTCCATCCCTCCTTACTTAATTATTTCTATCTCCAAACACCATTAGATTTTAATAATGATTACCTAAATCTGCAGTTCACACTTCTATCTCTTCCTTCTCAATGGCTCACTGCAAGCTTTTGCTACAGAGCAGCTGAGGTCAAGATTGACGTAAGATTTATTCTTCTAGTCTTTATAGTCTTTCTTCTATTAATTAAGGGGGAATTAAACCAGCCGAAGACCTATTATTCTTAGATTTAAATAAATCAAGGTAACATTCAACAAGAGTATACACATTTTACTCACCCCTTTTCAAATCTCTTTTGTACAATTTGATTTAGTTTTTATATTCTTGAAAGGACATTTCTTATCCTGGAATCAGGGTTTTCTGATTCTGAAACAAGCTGGAATCAATGGCAATACACATAGCTACTGAACTGGGAGTAATAAGCCACAGTGGCTACTGGGCTACTGCAATGACTGAATATTATTAAAACAAGCTAACTCAGAGCAACATACTTCAGTTAAGAGTGTAATTGCAAGAAAGCTTCACAGCAGATAATTTGGGTAAGATACTAGAAAGCCCAAAGGAATAACGCTACCCCTTAGGTTATTATAAGAATGGAAGTCAAGGAGAATTTTATCCATGTTCAGTAGAGATCTCCCTTACGCTACAGTATTGATGAAAAATGAGAAGAAACTGCATTCAGGCACAGAAACAAATCAGCCATCTGTTTGGTAGTCCGTGATCTGCACCTAAGGTAAGTAGATGACGGTGCTATTCTCAAAGTCAAAAAAACAAACAAAGAAAAACAACTCAGAAACCCCCATGACTCAAGAGAAAGTGAAGACAGATCTCAAATCCACATCATACTTATCTATTGGGTATAGTGACATGAGGAACTCTCCCACTTGATCTAACAGATCTTTATTTTCTTGCGTGTTCTGAGGCATTCCTTTCTGTTTCATTCTAAATACCAAAGGACTGAAAAGAAAACTAAATTTAATGACAGATGTCAAGGTCACTCAAGGCAAGGAGCCATCATGGGTAACTGTTTTCAGGTGCACTTTTAGGATGGTGTGAATTAAGTTCAGCATTGTAAAATGCAATGATGTGTACAGATGGGCCCCCTTGGAATAAGAGGAACTGCAGCTTAAGCAGGAAATCTTTACAGAGAATGTCAAATGTTTATTTCTAACAATGAATGTCTAGCTCAAATATTGGATGCAGAGGAACCCAATTTAAGATTGACAGATACACAGTCCACATTCTGAATTCATCCCTACAGGAATCATCAAAAAGACCTCATTCTACCCATTTCTGGGCTGCCTGTCCCTAGCAGTACTGGATCTGCACCACACTGGCTCCTGTGGCCACAGAGATCTAGTGCTGATTTTAAATGTTTTATGTGGTGTAGCAGAGGACAGATGGCAGCAGCAGCTGGAAACCTTAGCAAAATATACATTCTGTAATTATAAAAACAGCAACAAAAAAGCTGCAGCATAGACAGCAGGAACTGCAAAATCCAGAGCTGAATGACTAGCCCAGAGAGCATAAATGTATAAGAACTATTCAGAGGATTGTCACTTTTGCCAAGACACCTCAAAGGCTCACCCCAAGTGGGAAGGCTGCTGGCACAGGGACACACTTCCCACAGCTGCCCAGGGCACGCACAGTTCTTGTCCAAAGCATTACCTCGAAAATATCCCCTTTTCACAGACATACATTGTGCTATCAGACTACACAACTGGACAAACCAAGTATTTTGTACATTACATTTCTCAATGAAACCATTTTCTAGTACCTTGACTTTGTTTCTAACAAGGTGCCTGCATCTCTACGTGTCAAAGCTGCTCCTTGGGTTTTTAAAAAGTTATGACAGACTAAATGAGGTAGGAGAAAAGAACAGTTTTGTAAGGACAACAGCAACTTGTTGCATAAACATATTACGGGAAGAAAAGAGCCAGGAACTTACACGTGCATAGAAAGGCACATAAAATTTACTTCTACTACTACAAATGAGTCTTAGTCATGTTTTTAGCTATTCTTCAGGACTGTCATGAAATATAGTCTCATATAAAGAAAATTCCTAAGCACAACCTTGAAGTAACTGCAAGAAAAAAATTGCACAAACCAAGAGTAAACACAATATTTCAGAAATCATTTGTATAACGGCATCATAATATTTACTATTATCATAATATTTACTGTTACTTTCCTTTTGTAATACTGCACAAATGCAATTTTTGTTAAAAACTCAATTGCTTTTCCCAAGTGCCACTGCAGTTGAGAGTAGCGAGACGAGCTTTGCGCTGAGCTCTTTACAAGTATTCCCAAGATATCGCAATTGTACATTTGAACATATCGCTACGGCTTCAAAATTTGTGTATTTGAAATGAAATGTTACTACCAAAGAGCAGCTGCTATTCTGTCTGTTTTAACCAAATTTCATGCCCATTATGATTTATTACAAAATTAAGTGCTCTGTGTGCTGTTTGGAAAATCACAAGTACATCACACAGCTGCAAACTCATCTGTATCATAAAAGTGTAAAATAAAAAATCAGAAAGAAAGCAGCTCAGTCATCACAGGCAGCAGTTTTAAGCGTAAGTGAGAGTCTTTCACTAATAGACTCGGGAGGGAAAGTTTGGCTGCACAGGATCTCATTACTAAAACAAACCCTTCACTTTCTTTCAGGAAGAGCTGAGGCTACACAACATCTATGTGGTCCAGAAATATTTAAATGTGCAGCATATTAATCTGACAGCAGCAAGGACTGGCATGAGGAAGGAAACAATGCTGGTGATAGAGCTGACTGTCTAAGGCTACCAAACAGCAGCGCTTCGCAGTCAGCACAGGGGTCTTTCACTTGTTCGTATTTGATAAAAAAAAAAATACAATGCAGCTAAGGCAAGGTAAAGAAATAATGGTTTAGCTGACCTGCCACTTATATAAGCAAAGCCTTAGTGCAGCTAATGTATTGACATTTCCTGCAAATACATCAGAGATCTCAAGCACTCAGATTGAGGTGCTTGACTTGATGTCTTCATGCAGCCATGCTACACTGACACGATCCAGCTACGTGTGTTACAGTACCTACAGCACTGGAACCTGGAGACCAGTCCACAACTGCTTTACTCTCACGGCAAGGGAGCGGCTGATGCGGTGTTCATTTATTTCCACCTTCCATTTCTGACATTCCTCAAGAGACTGCCAAGCCTAATTCTGTAATATAGAAAGAAAAATGAAGCACATTACTATGGAAATTAACATAATACCGAAACCTCAAGACTGTGACTTTCAGATACCCTCAAATAATTTTTACTACATTAGAATAAAATCATAATGATAGGGAAATCGAAGAAATGAAGTGAAGGAAATATTTTCTACCTCCTTCAACTCCTGTTGTTTTGCCCCTTTTTTCTTACAATATTCTGTTCCTTTGAATTATAATTGTCAGGCCTGTAGGAGATCATTATTTATCATGGTTAGTAAATGGTTCCATCAGCCTTACAAAGGATGGGGCTGGTAACTGTTTCACTTATGGTTGTAAATGGATAAAATAGAACCCAACAACCACATTGGTAACTGTAAGTTCAATACAGCGACTTTTGTTTAATTCGCTTCACTATTCACTTCAAAGTAAACATTAATCATCTGATACCAGAAAATATTTGTAGGAAAGAGTGCCTGCTATCACTACTCTATTTTGTACTGCCTGTACCAGTTGTATAGTGTTCTCAAGAACTCTTGAATTTTTATTTGTGGTTTGATTTACAATATTCTTTGACGCAAAAGAGAGCTTTCTTGAGGTAACATTTGAGCCATCATTCAAATTCATTTGTAAATTTACTCAGGAATGTGGTACAAAAACAGACAGGTCCCCTCTTATTCAATAACAAATAGCCAGGCTCCACCTGACAGTATGGGCAAAGGACGCCATTCCCTTGGACACCATCTCTGCCAGGGTGTATCATCATGTTGAAATGTAGCGAGTGACTTTTTTTAGATTATGTGCGAAATCCATTGGCCGGTGGGCAGATTATTGCTAATTGCCAATGTACTTTTTTTCGGATGTGAGGAAAGCGGTATTTTGCTAACGTTGATAACAGCTCACATGGCTTGTGATGCTGCTATTGCTGAAGAATGCCCCTGAATTTTAAATAAGAGACAGCTCTGCGTTACAGGAGCCTCATTAGGCACACACAATGAGATTGTGAGGGGGATTGTTGATGACTGTGTCAAGGACTGTCTAGAAAGCAACTATAATTTCACTGTCTCAAGTACTCTTGGAATTCCCCTCACAGTAATATCTGAGCACCACAAAGCCTCTACTTTATTTATCTTCAGAATGTCCTTGGAATAAATGGGAAAGTAGTAGAATGTGACTGATCTTAATTTGCTCATGTGCTCAGAAGTACCTTCGGACATCTGAGATGATGATGATCATCCAAGGTTGCATTGAAGGCCTTTGGTAAGCACAAAATTGAAGCTGGGTATCATTAATCCAGCTTTGCCTTCTAGCAAATAACTATCTCTCTAAAAATGAAAACTACTGTAAACTGAAGCCCAGGCGCAAAAAGAAAAGAAGGAAAAAGCTGCAACAATGGATTTATACAGAACATGGACCACATAGGCTTTCTACCTCAACTTCTTCCATCAAGTTGCGTTCATAAAGAGTCTACGTGGGACAACTTACACAAACAGAATACACTACACATTTACTGAAATCTGTATTAGAAGCTTGCTATGTCATATCAGAGACTTCACTGTGACCCACAAAGTAGATTTATCTATCTTTAACACAAAAAAATGTCAAAAAACCCCTACCTTTAACCCATAAACTATAATACCTCATATTTAAACATAGCCCACGCATCAGAAACACACGGCAGACTATTTGCAAAAGCACCATGCCTTCAGACTTAGACCATTACAGATCTGGTCCAGGTGTCACGCAAGATGGCAAGAAATTCCTATTAACTTGAATGACACAACAGGAATCCTTAAAATTGCAAAGGCTCAGTCTTAGACTGCAGTCAAATATTTAAATGTATAATTTGGGGTGAGGATGGAGAGTACAACTAAGTACAGGATCTAGACCTAAATACTGCTCATTGGAACCATCCTGCAACATATTTTCATGTTATTACTCACTTAACTACAGCCTACTTAACTACAAGATCGTTTTCCTCCATGGTTCGTTAATATGGGTCAGAAAATGTAAAATAATCTAACATTCACATTTTAAGACAGGTACCTAGGGTATGTGGAAGAGGTCATCATTTGGACTGTCTTTCTATTTCCATGAATTAAAGAGGAGTCCAGAGGACTCAAACTGAGTAGGTGACTCTCTTGGAGAGGCAAAGTGGGGCTGTTGATCCTACTGGTGAGGACGTTTGTATTTTCAGGTTTGCACAAATAGGCAGCACTCTCAAACTGACAAAGCAGAGAGCTTCAACACATTTTCACAAAAAAAACAAAAAAACAAAAACAAAAACCCAGGGTTGGTTTGTGAAGGAATGGAACAACATATAAATAGATGAATAAGGGCTCCATTGAACAGAAACATACATTCCACCTGCCATCAATTAACACAAAAATCTGCTGTTTCATACTGCCACTGCGGTTTCTCTCCTGCTATTGAATATTTATCCGATAGGTATACTATGAACACTACAACTCAAATTATTTGATGTAAATAGAATTATAGAAAGACAAGAAGGTTACTAGATCTGCATATGTATTTATATTCTGGTTGGCACAGCCATTAGCAAACACAAGTCTAAATTATTTAAGGCAATCTCTATGTGAGTCACAAACATTTAAAACTTATTAGTATGTATTAGAACTTTAATGCAAAGTTTGCCTATCTGCGTAGCCTTTTAAAAATGTTTCGTTCTATGCTCTTTCATATGACATTCACCTCAATTTGCTTCCAAGAGCAGCACTTCCAGCCCTCGCTCATTTTAAATACCAAAGATTTTATTTGAATAAATGGTAAGTGAGGAATGGAAATTAACTTCAACCTGCCTATCAGCTAGATTATGTTAGAGTTCTCGGTCCCTTCTCATTTTACCGTTACAGCTATAAACTGGTTTTTGAAAAGAACATGAACGTGCCCCCTTGTTCACAAAACACCTTTCAAACACAGAGATCGGTTCCCTGCACAGCTTTAAGTACAGCATGGAAACAGCTATCTATCAGAAGATTTTTGCTCTTGCGTTGGCCCTGCTGCTGTGACCCTGGGGAAGCCAACTAGCCTCAACAGCCTGAACCATGCAATATAAATGTAACTACCCCAAAAAGTACTTTCAGTTCCACAAATGAAAAATTTCTATATCAGAACCAACATTAGTATTTGTCACTCCTTCACATGACTTCGCCTGTCAAAGATCTTTACTTTTTGCTGGAACCATTTTGATGGGGAGCTGCAGAGGATATAATAACGGGATACTACTACTCATGGTTCAGGCTCCAAAGAGCTCGATGCTGGAAAGCAGAACATTGCTTTTCATAAAACATCAGAGTAAATTATTTAAAAAGAACAATAATTACAGTGGTGTAATTGGTTTTCATTGATTTAAACAACTTCCCGTAGAAACAAATTTCATGTCACAACTCCCACGAAGCACTCTATCCCTTTTCCAGACATATAAGCTGTAAGAACTGAGCACAGCTTATAAACAGCAGTAGGAGGGTTAAAGGATTCCTGCCTAGTTCCTTGCAGGCAAGTTTTAATTCATCCTACTGAGCATCTGAGTAATAGCAGCAATACATTTTAATAATTTATGTGTTTGCGTGTGGCTCCATGCAGCCCTGCTTTAGCTCAATTCCTTACTCCTAAAAATATGCAGTTCTCTCGTTTAGGATTTGACTTACCCCCAAAATTATTATGTTTATTTTTGTCCTGAAAAATTAGAGTGGGTTTTTCTGATTAATTCCTTTTAAATTTCGCTCTTTCAGAAACATAATCTCACAAGAGAGTTTTGTACATCATCTGTATCATGCTCATCTTTTCATTCTCCAGACTCAGTGTTTGACAGCTGGATCGTTCTTATCCAGAGAAACACTCTGAAAAGGCAGACACTGTCTGGCGCCAGGTGCACTGCGGTTACTGAATCCCAGAATCACTGAGATGGCACGCAGGACGTTCAATTATTCTAACGTGATCTCTTGCTGTTCTTGGGTCCTGGTTGGAAAAGTCTAGCAGGCTTGTTTGAGCAATGCTCACACACTTTCTTATTTGAACATCTTTCTTTTTCCTGGTATTTGAAATAAGCTGGAAAAATAAATCCTTCACATGAGATTATTAACAATTAAGAATCCAGGCAGGGGAAAAAAACAAACAAACAAAGAGATTTCTAGTTTGAACATCTTAAAAATTAATTACAGTACAGAATAATAGACCACATCACCAGCAGGTGATCAAGGTGTACGTTCTTCTTATCTCACTGGCATCTTAGCTATTTATTCACAGCAAAGACCAAAAAGCGTCTAGCAAGAGCAAACTCACTCTTAATTGGAGCCACCGTGCTTTCGAGTTCCTCAGATACTTAGAATTCAGCTTTCTAAAGAGAAAATGCAAGTAAAATATGTCCCCCTGAATGCTTGCTCATTTTGTTCATCACCAAACTCCGAGCTCATACCTACTGAAAATTCAGTGTACCTCAACAGATAGCCTTTATGAATATATTCCAAAAAGAATACGCTTCCATGAAATAAACATTAAAGTTCATGCAGGTAGAAAGCTCAAATGTCAAAAATTTTCACGTAACTCTGCCATCTCTACTTGTGGGGTGCCCCACACTCATCATCAGTTTCTCAGCTGCTTATCTTTACTGATGTAAAACTCAGAGTAGCTTGCCAAGTGGTGACCTCTGTGCATCTTCAGAGATCAGCCATCTACAAAACCGTCAGTTGTTCCAGACCAAGTTAACGTCAGAATAAGAGCACCCTGGTTCTCAGCCTGATCTCATACTGCTTAGTTCTGGAGTCACTCCCACAAAATCAGTGGGAAATGGAAGATCAGAATTAGAAGCTCCATCCTTACAAGGAGAAAAAGTAATGAGATTTTCCAGATTTTAAACCAAAACTATAATTGATGTTAATACATAGGGAGAAATCACTGACTTGCAAAAATGCTTCCACAAAGCAAAAGCTGCTGTTTCATTGAAGAGACCTGTCTTTACATGGCAGGTTTTGCTGCACAGACTTCAGTGTTCCCATGGACTAACGTTGACACAGCTACAGCCAGGGGAAGAGCCGACAAAGCCCATCCCCTGGAGTGGATGTGGTAAAGCCAGAGGGTAATTTGGACCATGGAAATTTTGCAAACAGATTATTTCCTTCTGCCATAAATAAACCCTTTATTTGCTTCAAGAAAATAAAAACAGATGAAATAAAAATAAATTGCAACTTCTGTTATTTTTGGCATGTCTATGAACTTGGAAATATTCAATTGGTAACCTAGGCGACAGACAGCAGACATCTGTTAAATTCATGCAGACAATATAAGGTAAGCAGTGACAACGTATGCTCCTTCCACAACCCCATGAAACTATGCTCCAAACCTCTTCAGGGGGCCATCCAGCCCTCATGCACTTCAGGCCTGAGGTCACCAGCAGGTATGACAAAAAGAACCGGTCCTGTAGGCTTGGAGATGCCAACCGCCATACAAAGACCTAGTTTTGCGTGGGGACTGCACAGCCAGCTGAAGGCACAGAGATGGGGCACAGCCCACACTCAAAAGGGTCATAATTTGGTTGCTTGTTGCCAGAGAGTTTTGTTGCTTCGTCAAGAAGACAAATTTGTTAAAATTAATTGTTGATTTTTTTTTTTTATTCAGCTTTTTAATAGGAACAGGCTTTTAGTTTAAGAAAGAGAGACTGTGAAGTGTATGCAAAGGTTTGGAAAATTCAGCTTTTGCCCTGAGAATGATTAATCCTATGCAGCTGTTCTCCTGGACTATTGTCAAATGTGTTCAGTAAACCTTAAAGATTTGTTACAGAGTGGTGACAGAATTATTTTGCTTGACTAACTTCACATTTTCATGAACTGTGAAAGCTTTGAGAGAAGATAGCTTGCACTGATTTGGATGATTAATAGGCAAAAAAGTTCTAGACGGAGAGCACCACCAGCATTATAAGACACTGAACACCACCACTGTTACTCACTCACCTCTATTAGTTACTCCTGCCTCAAGGAGCTTGTTTTGCAAGGCCTGCTGCACACTGCTCATTGTCCTCAGGACCTGTGCATTTCCTATCTCACAGGTGCAAAATTGGGCTTTTTTTACAGCTGTTCATGACACATCAGAGAATGTAAAGAAAAAAAAGCTTTAAAAAGCTTGAACTAACACATGTTTTCTTGATTTTAATTCAATCCTTTTCAGCCTGTCTTCCTGATTTTCAGTCATGTCCCTCTCAAAGAAATTTCTAAATGTTTTCAATTAATTTATCATACTTGCTTCAGATGTTTCCTTCCGCTAAGCAAGAAAGAGACCATTTAATTGTCTTTAAATGTAAACACGTTCTTAAGCTTTATGAGAATTTTTTATGTAAGCAACATTAACAATCCTAATTCAGAAATGGACATAAACCCTTGTTTAAATTGTTTTATCAGTTGGGATGTCTTCCTGAATCAGTACCTCCATGTCACGGTGGCACATTTTCAAGAGCACTCAAGCAATTTAGCAGACTAAGTGTTGTTCACTTGCAGTTTGGCATTTTTTAAAAATTACACTGTTGCTGAATGAGGCTGGATTTGGAGATGGTTTTGAAAAGCTTTTGCTGAATTGCAGCCTTATTCAGTTCCTTTATTTCAGCACAGAAATATGTAGTCCAAGCTTTTTATTTAATTCCAGGTGTCACATTTCTGTTGGTAACCACTGCAAACCATCTGCTTCCACCTGCTTCATCCCCTCATTCCAAAATGTAAACCCTCAGCTTACCCCTGAAGAATATTGCCTAGCCAGGGATAAAAAAAAAAAGAAAAAAGTATTATTTATTTTAAACATTCCTTTAACTTGATGTCTTGGGCCTGGGTTTCATCCTAACTGCTGAACACCACAGCCTCACTGCTAATATTCTTCCTGTCGCGAAGCAGCCAGCACTGCATGGCCGCAGCCCCACGCAGCTCTACCCAGCACATGCCACTGTGAAGTGCTGCCTCCTCTGTCCTGTACTCTGCATCTCTGCCAGTGCAACTCAATGTATCATCCTTTCTCCTTCCTTGCATTGCCCTTTCTACTCACGACACTGTGAGTAAGGCTAATAACATCCAATTTTTCTATAACAAACTGTATTTTGTTCCAGGTTGGAGTCAGCGGTTGCTGCTGTTCTCCATGTCCATCACTTTTAGTACACTTTCCCAAATACTTATCTTCTTTTAGAAAGGAGAGAAATTTACCTTAATCTTGTGCTGCCTTCCTTGCCTCAGATGCTTCTGTCAGGACACAGGCAGAAAGCTACCTTCTAATTTCACCTCAAATGTCTGTTCATTGAGCCTTTCACATCCCTGCCCTGCAAACTCCATCAGCGAACTGCAGCTGGTAAAGGAAGTGAACAAACCATCCCTTTAGCTCTGGAGAGAACAGTTGTAACATTCCTGCACCTTTTATCATAAAGAGATTAAACCTTCTCATCTCCAAGCATCTATAACTTTCCTAATTGAAAAATACCAACACGATTTAGGTCCTGGCATAATTCCCTGGTGACTACGCATGCTGTACGCCCTACTCTCGTGCCAGCCTGATGAGCCTCCTGCACTTACAAGTGCATTTTTACAAGCATACTTAATTGCAGGAACATTTCATAGCAACCAAAGTTCGATATCCAAGTTATCTACCTAATAAATTATATGCTGGAAGATGTGTCCACTATTACACAGAGACTGGAAAATTATTTCATAAGATGCAGACAATCAAAGAACAGGAATTCAGATGACAAAATGAAACTGCCTCAATGCTTGGAAAATAATCATAGAAAAGTACCAGAGAACAAACAGGTACGCTCAGCTCAAAAACCAGTCACACATAGGTCCCACTAATCTCTTCACTCGTCCCCAGAAAAGGATGAACGGTGCCTCATTTGTGATTTTTCCCTTAAAACTCAAGCACTAGGTCTGTTTTGCAGCATCCTGTGAAAGAGTCCACTACATACCATATGCACATGGAAGATGAAATTGTTCTGGAAAAAAAGAGGATAAAATTTTTCCAGATGGTTACTTGATCAAAACCATTCATCATTTGCAATGTATGTAATAAAAAAATTAAATCAATTAAGAAAGTATTAAAATTGAAATAATTATATCTGTAAAATAATACTTTGCATTGAAATATATTCAATTCTCAAAATGTAAACAGAATACTTGTAAATTTCCAAGTATCACAATTCTAAACTACATGACTATATTTTTGAACATGAGAAATGTTTCATCTCCCCTCCCAAACACCTTTTTCATTTCACTGGAACGACGTCAGGCCAGGATGAGTTGCCCTTTAGACGTTCCCTTTTCCTTACTTACGGGCCTTTGGAGCGATGAATCATCTAAGTTAGACAAGATATCAAGATGCATATACAAAATCAATAGAAGGAGAATTAAAAAAAAAAAAAAAAGCAGCAAAACTTTTTGCTCTTACATGAGTCCCATTTCTCTAAATGGGAGTGCAATCATGTTTCTCTACGGCAGAACAGCAAGTTCTTGGCATGGAATTCAATCCCATTGCTTGAAAACTGTGTGGTTAAATAAGATTTCATCTGGTGATACAGCAAGCCTTACTCTGAACGCTGAGACTTCGCCTTAGTGTGATCCCACCATGAAACAAGAACTCCCAAAACAAAGAGCTGAACATTTGGGATAGCAATTTTTCAGCAGCACAAGCCAGAACCTCCAGATGACACAACATTACTGACCGCTGAGTGGCAGTGTAAGGAAAACAAAGCCAAAAATATCCATTCAGAAAGTCCACATGGTCTTTCACTGAATCCATATAATCACAGAAACTACCTGAACGTCCAGACTAAATATCCCCACGAGGAGAGAGACATTTTATCAGAGAACACTCGCTGATATACCATTCTGCGCCCTGTTAGCTGTTCACAGTATTTCATACATCAAGCATTTCGTAAGGATTCTGCATCTGTATCTCAAACATGTGCCGTGTTTGAGAGAAGATTAGAAACTCCACAGGCTTTAAGAAAATTCAGAGAAAGGCTGTGATTTTCTGTTAGATTATAATGGACTTGGCTGTAAAAGCAGAAGACTCTAAATCAATTTGTCAGTAAGATGGATATTGTTAAAACAAACAAAAAGAAAAACCACAAACCCACCCCACTGCATTCAATATCAAGTGAAAATTAAGAAAATAATGAAAATAAACCTTCCTGAGGAAGAGGCTGGAATTGAGGAAAACCTACAAAGTGTGTTGCAACCTACACAGCTCTAATAAGAATAATTGCCTAAACCAGTAACCTTTACTT
>WHYT01016523.1:53283-73468 GCA_009806455.1 Tetrax tetrax
AAAAAAAAAAAAAAAAAAAAAAAGCAAAAGCTGAAAATCCCCAAAATTTGTCAGTCTGCCTGGGCTGTGTTAGGTTATTAAAATTGCTGACAGTTGATGCTGTGCACCAGCACTGGGTACAACTGATGAGCCTGTGGCCTCTTGCCACATTGTGCGATCTCTCCAGGTCTCATACACTAAAATGGATCAATCTGAATAAGCCTTGACTTATTTACCAGCAACACATGGTTCCAGTGAGAAAAAAAGTCGGAAGATTATGCCCCTGGCCACAATCCAAGTTGGATTCCTGACTTTATATATGTACTGGGCCACACCAGAAAAACACAGCAATAACATGAAGTATACTAAAACAATTGCCCCATTTCCCACTTCCCTACAATGCAATTAGGCCATAAGATGCCAAGCAGAGAAAAATGCAGCTGTACAGAGAGAGAGAAAACAGCCTGGCCTGAGCAGGGGAGTACAGAATGGCTTTTGAGTTTCCCCTTCGACTTGGACTTAAATCCAACAAGGGTGACCAGAGTAAAGGGACAAATTACCGTTTATGCTGCTAGAGCCACTGCTCAGCCAAACCCTTCCTGTGGCCCAGTGCAGACCCTCAAACTCCTACAGTTACCCAGCGAGGCCAAACCGAGCACATTATGGGGGTGCCTGTGTCCCCCAGCTCGGCCCTTCAGGCCTGAGGAGCGGCCTCTCACCCCACGGTCATCACTGCCACCGCCTCAAGGAGAATCCCAGATGATTCCCGCCTCAGGGGTACCTGCTGTGTTACTCTTCTGTGGGAAAACATTTATTTCTCTTCTTCACCTCAAAAGCTGCACTTCCCTCCCTGGAAACACTCACACTGCTCCTGTGCAGTGTTTGGCACCTCAGGAGGCTCCCCGCAGCCAGGGGTTTGTGTTTTGCAGGACGCGGGCCCAGCTTTTCCACCACGGCCTGGGCTGCCTGACGCCCATCCCCACACACAGACACACGTGAAAACAAAGCCCACCTTTCCTTCCTCCCAGCCCTTCCTCTCCACCAGCCTTCCCTCCTCTGGAAGAAAACCAACTGCCTCTCAAGCAAGGACAAAAGGCATTTGAGGCCCGGCCTGCGGCCCACAAACACCTTTAACCCTCCGGGTGCCGGTCCCCCGCCGTTACAGATCTGCTAGGCCCTGCGGGGAAGCTGCTGCGGTGGGGGGGAACCCACGTAACCCCCTTTCCTACATCTGACCCTCCGCACGCTGAATCTACACCGCCTGCTTTCCCCTCGCCGCAGCCTTCAACACCGCAGAGCTTCCGTCCCCACCACAGAGCCTCCCTCCCCGTCAATACCTCCAAAGATGAGGGAACGGCCCCAAGCAGGCCAGGACGGCCCTGCTGCGCGTTTGGCTCCTCCGCACCACGCCTGGTTTCGAGCTGCAACTTCTCCCCGCCATTTCAGACATTTTGAACCAAAAGAGCCACAAAGACAGGGCTGCTGTGCAGCTGGACCTTGGCCAGTCTGTCACTCTGCCTTAAGGCTAGAAACTAGTCCTTGGCTTTGTATTTTGTAATCTATAAATACACCCAAGGGGAAAAGGGCGCAAGGGACAACTCATGTTTGTGATCACGAGTTGTCAAGATAACCAACCTGTGAATAAGGCAAGCACAACCTAAAAACAGACCTAGAAATGGGGTTGTATCAAGCC
The DNA here is from genome assembly GCA_009806455.1 of Tetrax tetrax. NCBI lineage: Eukaryota > Metazoa > Chordata > Aves > Otidiformes > Otididae > Tetrax > Tetrax tetrax. The sequence goes on from WHYT01016523.1 coordinate 54,956, forward strand.
CTCCTGTGACTTCATCCAGGGCCCTATCGACAGCTGCGGTGGTCTGTGCCCAAGAACAGACTCCCTCGCTCAGCGAAGACGCCTGAACATCACCTGTGAGAAAATCAGCAGGCAGGAGAGGACATGCAGTGCTGTCTGTAACCACACCATGGGAAAATGACACAGAACAGTCACTTTTTGGCCTAGAAACAAAGGGAGTGTGGACTGAATAAGAATGCATTTTGTAAGCTTTAAAACAAGCACAAGTTTTAGTTTTTACAGAACAGCATTTTGCTGTATGACATGGAGGCGGAAACCAAAAATTCACCAGAGATGGAGCTCTGTAAATTTATAGGGTGGTGCCAAGCTGAAGGTATTAGCTAACGTCCTGCCGCACTTCAATTTTTTTTTGTGTGTCATCAAGTGAAAAAAACAAAATATAAAATGTAGAACTAAGCAGAAACTTTAAAACAGAAAAGAAAGATGTACTTTTAAAGCTTATCCCCAAAGAGCTGAAGAACGGTCTCTTTAAGAAAAGGGAAGGATAATGACAGCTTTTGTTTAGTTTTACATTTCCTGACCTATTTTAGACAATGGTTATATCTGCCTGGAAAAAAATTAAATTGTAACATGAGACCACTGATACAGGGAGGGCAGGGAGCAACCAGGATCTTTCAGAGGCAAGCTTCGCTTGTAGCTGCTGTGGAGCGGCGTACGATCGCAAGCCCACCTCAGTCTCCTCTTGCCTTCCACTGTGGCAGGCAGGAACAAGCTGGTATGCAGTGATCCACAGAGCCCTGCTCCCCAAGCCCTCCCTCACCGCCTGTGCTGAGCCAAACTTCATCTGGCCAAGTGTATTTTCAGTGTGCGCTGTTAACAAAGCATCGGGTAACCCTGCCAAGGTGCTGAGACATACAACCTTCCTGAACAGGTACGTGTGAGGCTGCCAAGCTGCAAGAACTAGGCATCTCCCGGGAACCTGTGTGCACAGAAGTCAGTGATAGCATCCTACCAGTAAACTCGTACAGTATCTCCATACAGTGCCATTACTATAAACCCATTAGCGTGGCAGGATCAGCCTCTGTGAAATCAATGCTTAATAGAAGCTGACCCAGCAGTGCTTCGTAACCTCAAGTATTTCATTATCGCATTGATCAGCCATCCTTTTATCTTCTAAAGTACTTTTGGGGCACCAAAGGTTGGTTCACCTTAAGAAAAACTATTTTCATCCATTAATTCCTTGGAAATAGTAACTGCGTGTAAACACCTCTAAATGCAGGAGTGGCCAAGGTACAGGCATGACCCAAGTACAAAAATCAGTGTCAAAACTAGAAAGCAGACTTGCCTCATTGTGTTTTTAGCAAGTGATTATGTTTTCTATATCACATGCATTACAGGATCTGCTTTTCAGTTCAGCACTCTGTCTTTTGATGCAACCAGTTGCAAAGCATTAACTCTTTACAATCATCCTTCCAATCTGCAACAGATTTGATAATATAAGACATGACAAAGATGGGACAAAATTAGAGTACAGATATTAGATTTCTGGCATAGTGGCTGTAAATACAGCCAGGAAATATAGTCAAATGGAAGCAAATTGACAATGCCTCAAAGATTTAGTCATGCACACAAATAGAAATAAATCAATACAATCGACAGCAGGAGAGTGCACAGTAACAGCAAGATCATTATTGAAATAAAAAGAAAATTTGTAAAAACCAAACTGCTAGGAAAGCAAAATTTTACATTTGCCATTTAGCCTTGAAGAACCTGCTTAATGTTTTTCAGAGACTGTCGTAACGACTGCATTAACTCACCGGGTCACTAGGAAACTTACGAAGCTTAGTAACAAAGCTCCTCTTCTTTTTTCCCTCGCTACCTTCTCTCTTTGGCTCCCTTCCTCAACTACACGGTTTTTACTGCCAGTCTTCTCTACCTCTCCCTCACATCATTCTTTTGAACTTTGTTTTACCTGCAAAACAGAAAGCACTATTTTTACTTTGGTGAATAATTTGACCTAGTACCTGATGCCTTGTTTTAGAAAATGACAGCGCCCTCCAAGTGCACATTGAGTGGATAAGTACTGGCTGCTGACAAGTCCCGAAGAGGTTATTCACAGGCAAGCATTACTGAGAAGTATTTCCAGTTGAGTTCAGTGCTTTTTGAAGTTTCCTTGGCGACTCGATTGCAGCTATCAAATTATGATGTTAATCATAATTATCAAATTTACAGATTACAAAATGACTGACAGGGTGATAAATAATGAGGGAGAACAAGACAGTTGTACATAAAAATTTGGATCACCTGAAAAAATAGACCCTTTCAAACACAATGCTGATGAAAAAGTCAAAGTTAGGTATCAAAGAACAAGACATCAGGTTTTAATTATTAGAGGTGAGACTATTTCAGGAAGCAGTAGCTAAAAATCTACGAGGGGTACAATAGACATGCAGCTAAGATATGAATTTTCAAAGAAATGCTGTGGCAAATGAAACAAAAAAAAAAAGGGAGGAAAGTGAAGGAAAGAAAGGATAATCTCTTCCTCACATCAATAACGAAGTAGGGGACAGGGCCACAGAGAGAGGGTTTTTTATCTGACTGTAGACCACTGACTGACAAAAGCAGTTGTAAGGGAAGGTAGAATCTGGCACACAGAAAGAGACATGTCCTTTATCAAAAGTTAGAGATGTTTCCTTACAATGTAAGATTTAATGGTAGGGTTAGATCATCAAAAGATGAGCAAGTTGTGGTTCATTCCCAATGTGTATGTACCAGCCTGGCGAGACAATCCTGAGTGCTACATCATTCTGACTTCATACAAAACGAACCACCAGTGGCTAGCAGCTCAAGGCAGATAATCTTAAACAGCAGTAAAAACTTAATTCTCAGCATTAATTGTTGTTATGCACAATTGGAACAAACTATAATAAGAAATTGCGAATGAGAAACATTTATTGTCTTCTAGCTAAGCATCACAGCCCAACAGAAGGGTTTTGACTTGTTAAAGTGAGATGTTATGCTGTTCTTTATAAAACTATTAGATTAAATGAGCTAACAGTTTCTTCTAGACTTAAAAAAAAGATGATGAAAACATCTATTTCTTTCCCCCTTCTATTTCCATGTGGGTGCTATGGGAAAAAAACAGTTCTCAAGGAAGTCTTCCTTCATCATCTTCCCTCCCTTCATCAGCAAGGGCAAGCAGCACAGCTTGCCAAAGAAACACAGATTTTGTTTGCATTTTTTACTGCATACTGCAGGTAACGATGTTTTGGGACCTCCGTGCTCTCCTTGTGCTGCAGACAGAGCAAACATCTGGCACAGGGACCCTGGGAGAGCTACAGGTGACCAAGAGCAGCTTTGCTTGCCTAAAATTTCTTGAGTTAGGAATCACTGACGGCTAAAGATGTGGTTTGAGTTTCATTGAGAAACTCCGACACGTGCTGGGGCTGTGTTTCCCATGCATTGCTTAGCAATTCCTGTTAGGGGTGTGTCATGGTTTACCCCTACTCAGTAGCTAAAATACCATACAGTCACGCACTGCCCCCTCATCCTCCCCCCCTCCACAGTGAGATAGGCGGAAGATTTGGTAAAGAAAAGAAGGCAAAACTCGTAAGTTGAGATTTAAAAAAAAAAATAATTAAACAAACAAACAAAAAATCCCCAATAACAGAAAATATTTAAGCATGTAACTTACATACAAGCTCACAGTGGATCCTGATGCTCAGCTCCCTCCAGAGCAGCCAAACCTGCCCCTCCCCACCCCTCTCACTTATATACTGAGCCGGTGTCCCAGGGGGTGCAACAGCCCCTGGGCCAGTTTGGGTAACCGGTCCCAGCTGGTGGGCAATCAGTAACCTGTCCCAGCTGTGCCCCCAGCCACAGGGGCCTCCAGCTCCAGCTCCCTTCCCAGCTCAGGTGAGAATTAACTCCGTCCTAGCCAGGACCAGGACAGGGTGAAATTGGACTTTTGATCCAGCTTCTCCTACCAAGACATGTAAGTTTTATGATTTGAAAAACCCAACTCTGTAATTTATAAATTCTGCTTTATTTGTATTCTCCTTACCATTCCACACCGCTTCTGCTAATAGACAGAGCAGCACTTCCAGATAAGCCTGGGGGCAACCAGTTTTACACTGGTTTCCTGCAGAAAAGGATTAGAGCAAATGAGTTTCTCCGGAACAAAATGAAAACAAATCATTGTGAAATAACTTATAAACTCCAGGAACTGACAGTGTAAGACAGGAACAGAGAGGGCATATTTCTGTGCCAGAAGACACAGTTTCATAATAAAAACTAAGATGCTGCATAAAGAAAAGAGAAAAAAACCTCTACAATTTGAAATAAAAGCTTTGATATGTCATTATCAGGGCATCCTAAACATTCTAGCCTAAACCAATTAAAAAAAACCCTAATCATAGTTATTGATGGGAAGACAAGTAAGGCCTGGAAATACACCTAAGTTTTTACTGGTTTAGTCTGTCTCTGAAGCACTTTTGCCTCCAAAGCAAGGAGGCAATCCAGGGAGCTGTGTGACAAGCAAACTGGGAGTGTTTGGATGGGATAGAAAAATAAAACTATTGCACTCAAATTGTAAGTTCACTATTAGCTTCTAAATGGTAAAAACAGGAGAGGAGCAATTTTATGTTGTCTGCTTTTTCCTGCTCCTCTCTACAAGTATTTAAAAGAGAGCTGTGGAAGTCTTATTTTTTTCTTTTTACTCCATTACAGAAATTCATAGCAAGCTCCCACCATGTTTTCCATGAGAGCAGTGTAGGTGTAGGCCTAGGAAAACATTCAAAAGGGAACTGTGCAAACAGCAGAGAACTTAAAATTCTCAGAACTCAAATTTATCTTTGTTTTCTTTAAACAGGAAAATGGTGAAAGGGAAAGATCTTGATTGAATATACGACATCTGCTCCTTTTTGTTATCTTCTGTACAGAAGTGACAGTGTGAACGTAGGCATTACTGCAGGACATGACCAGGAGTGAATTTACAGACAAAGATAATATCTGTAATGAGAATAATGCTATGCTCTAAAAACCAGACCAGCTTTCAGGATACTCAGGCCGAAGCTTTGATCCTCAAAGCAAAACACAATTTTAAACTAGCGATCCACGTTTAACTGACGCAAGTTAATAACATCATCAAAGAGGTTTGTACCTGCAACGATGGAGGGGGAAGAATATTACAAAGAAGAAACTAAGTAATTATTTCCTCTGAAAGGGGAAAAGGCGGGTCTGTCAGAAAACAGAGGAATTGCTGGTGGCTCAGGAATGTGAAAAATTCTACTAGGGCACAGAACCAACATATTTACTGACTCTAAAATGTCTGTGTAGCAGAATCAAGTTTAAACAGTTCTTAGTCTTAACTTTGAAAATCGGCATTTGCATTTCAGTGTTGAAGACTACCTTCTATGCCTGAAACCGTCTCTTCTTCTGAATTTCAATCAGCTGGACCCATAAAAGATGTCATTTATCCCTCTGGATTCCTTATTTACAGCAAAACCACAAAAAACCCCATATAGATTGAGTAAGGAAACACACAAAAGAAAGATGACTATTTTTGTATTTCTACAACTAAATTCCAAAACCAGAAAGCAATCAAAACTTTAAAGCCTTTATTAAAAATCAAAGAAATCAAAAGAGGACATGATCTAATGTGTCCTTGCTTTTTCCAAGTCAAAAAGTTCCCTGATCCAAAAGGCTAGCACTTCAAAATGATTGGGAGCATCTCCCTATGCTGAATGAGATGCACATGTTTAGAAGATAAATGTTTAGGAGGTCTTTCTGGAGAGATAATTTAAAAAAAAAAAAAAATATCCCTCATTTCAGCTTTCAATGCAGAAGACATCCTAGGAGAGCTTTCCATCACTGCTGTCCATTTATCACCCGTTATTTGACAACTAAAATGCTTGTTCCCACTTCTGTGGGAGATGGGAATACCAAGTAATGCAAGAAACCAGGCTCTCCAGATCTGTTTTCCAGCTCAGATTCAGCAGGAAGATGGAGGTCATGGATCTAAGAGAGGAGGAATTTTCTGAATTCCAACTGCAAATTTATTTATTTTATTTTTATGTCAGAGTGAGCATTGATAGTTAAGTTCTGTATAGCATTCCTCGCTGGGAGAGAGTTAAAGATGTGAGAGAAACTAAAGTGCAGAGTTTTAAACCTCAACAATAAGCAGCTCTACTATTAAAATTCATATTTATTCCCATCTTCTGCTATGCTCTCGTGACAACTCAAATTAAATTAAACCAAATTCTTACTTGAAATGCTACCGATCCTTCTGAGAAGACAAAGTAAAGTAAGCTCACTGAAGGTTAAAGCACCTGCGGTGGTTTTGCTGGATCGAGGTCCCAGTAGGAGAATCAAGAGAAGTTGCACATAACAGGCAAACAGATGCACAAGGCAAAAGGCCACTGCAAACTAGCAGTGGTCTCTTGTATATTTGTGTATATGTGCAGAAAGAGGCCCGTCAATAACTGGACAATTATTAAATTAAAAACAAATTAAGTCAGTTCAACAGAAAGCCACTAACATGACAGGTGTCTCAACATGCTTTTGAGTAGGCTCTTGTGGACGTGAGCAGTTCAGTTCAACAGTAAAGTTGCTCTCCCCAAGTGGATGGTGAGGAAAGGAATGAAATTACAAGGTAGAAAAATCAAAGTAAACAAAAAGAAACACTTTCCTTCAGACGTGGCAGGGCACACGCTGCCACTGGAAAATAGCAGACATTTTACAAGAAATTGTGTTTTCATGAAGTTTAAATTGGGAAACACAGTCTGATTCCCAAATACCAGTGATGTATAAAATACAGGAAGATGAAAAACACTGAATAAAGGAATTGGATGTTTTTATTTGTATGATGAAAACTTACGGACAAACAAAAAATGAAAATATTACGAAGGCGTGTTTCAGGGCTTACATCAGTCTGCTACAGACTAGGAGGCAGCTGGTGGATTAAATTGCATCTGTCTGCTGAAGAGATCCAACTCTTATACCCAAAGGGTACGGTACTGGCTGTTATTAGAGTTCCTGCATTAGACTCATCGAAACCAAACTGGGTTATGGACAACACTTGTTTCTTGCAGACAAAGCCACTTGCACTGCAAGTTTTCTGAAAGAGCCGAGTATGATGCTGTGCGGAGGTCAGTGCTGTCACCCAAGAGTTAGCCAAGACCAGCAGTGAGACTGCTCCTACGTAACAACTGTCATGGAAAGAGAAGTCCTTGCTCTGCTATGCAAGCCACAAATAAATCATCAAGTTCGTAGCTGTTTGGTACCAGTGACTATACAACTGGAGATGTCATCTGCATCACAGAAGCACTGCGGAGAGTATTAGATATAAAACCAGTCCAACAAAGGAATTAGAACCTACACAGCCACTAGCTACTAAAGATGGAAAGATGTTTGGATGTACACAAGGAAATTATGGGAAGGAAAAGAAAAAAAAAAAAAGGCAAATCATCAAGGCGATAAAGGTTTCTGGTAGGACCTGGATTTCAACTTAGATCTTCTGGAAGCCAATTAAATGCTCAAAACATCCTCTCCTTTTTTAGAGGGCTTTTTCCAATGAAGGTTCATTTATGCAATTAGATAGTAGGACTTGAGAAACATTTTAATAGTGGCAGCCCCTGATGCCACACAATGTTTACCCAGGTAGCTTCATTTATGAGGGAGTGTGGTTTTGGTTTGTTCCATCTCTAGGCAAGCCCTGATAGAATATTTAGCTCAGGAGGATCCATATCCTATTAACTCCCAAGAATAATACGCAGTTTAAATTTACCCATAATTAAGGTAAAACACCAGTCCACAAAATAATGCCACAGGCACCTTTACTGTGCTTGAGAAGTCACTTCTAGATGTGTATATTGAAATTCTGGCCCCACGCCTTAGAGCTGTTCACGTTTTGCTACATAAGAAGCAATGCACTTGCCAAACTGATTTTCTTAATGAAGAGAAAAAAGGCTGAAGCATTTTGCATCAGCTTCCCAGGTACGTGTGCAGCAGTTACTTGTGTGTCCATTAATAAAGTCTTAAGTGGAACATGAACATTTTGTTCATTAAAAGACTGCATTTCCCAGTGGAGTTTGCAATTTGAATAACCTTATTTAATACTATTATTTAGTAATAATTTCTTTTTAAAAAATAAATAAATACAGCAGAATGATCCAGGCACACTGAACAGATGCTGACTTTAACGAAGTGCCTCTATAATGATGGCTTATGACTGGTATTTGAAACTGTCAGGAGAATTCATTGTATATGAGGACTGTCAGAAACATCGGCTCATTTTTGTTTTGTTTGCCTTTCCTTAGAAGTCTGAAGACACCTGTCTCTTGTGCTGTAGCTTTCAACAACCAGAGAAACAATATATTAAAATCTAAGAACATAGCTGTCTCAACTGTAAGTACTCCTAATATATTAGAAGTTATGAAAAACATGAACTCTACTTCTACATCTACTGTCTCCTGGAGAGATTAGAGTCTCTATAACTTACACATTTTCACAGCTACACAAATCAAACTAAAAAGTATCTGATCCTGCCAGCTGTTTTATACAGGATTTGCATATGGCTGCAGAGCCCAGAGCCCTTCAGAGGCTTTAGAAGCACATGCAGTCGTGCTGGAGCTTTGGGATGTTAAGTCTGTGCAACAAGGATTTAGTGAGGGAAAAAGATGCTATTGCTTAAACTTTAAACGTCAACACTGAACACCTGGCAGTGGTGGAAGCATGAAAAACCCTTTTTTTCTTCCCCTCTGAATTTACTTGTATTCTATAGCGGGGCTAAAAAAAGAAAAGAACGTAAACCCTTAGGGAAATGCTGTTCTCTGGAGCTCTGGTCCTTTGTCCTCTGCCTCCACCACAGTACATTCAAATTTGCTTCAGTGTACCTTCAGCAGGGCATTCTGCTTTGCAGCAGATGCTTCAAGACATTTTTATTTTAGACACTGCCAGCAGAACACACAGAGTTCTTCTCCGAAGGAAGAGTTGCAATCTCAAAAAAAAGAAGTGGAGAGGGCACTCAGGCTGATGTGTGTGTTGTGTATTTCTCACGGCTCTGTGTCTCCAGAGCACATTTTCCAAGGAGGAAGGAGGCTCTTTGGTGTCTTTTTGAATCGAGCAAACAAAGGATTTCCACTTCATGATCACCAGACATTCTTTTGTGAGATAAACAGGAACGGATAAAGATCCTGCGTTCCTTTAAGTACACAGAATGAAAACCACTGTGAGATTTTAAAGGTTTATAAATTAAAAAGCGTTTGAAAATTATCATCAAGGAGCCAAAAAGTCTAGCTTCCCCGTTGGATATCGCTCTCAGCCTCAACTAGACGCATTTTTTCATTCAACTTTCTCACAACGTTTACCTAACTACACTTGCCAGCATGTTTTGCCAAATTTGAAGAACTGCTGCAGAAACCATCTGCTTGACATCGTTTACATGTAATAAAGTCCCGCTGTATTGGAAATGTTTGCAGGGCTTTACATGGGAACGGAGAGCAGCGGTGCTGACTCAGGCAGATCTCCCGCTGATGTCAGTTGGAATGGTACCTGAAGGAGTCCTGCTGGATCCCATACAGAGCTTGCCGCGCAGCGACTGCCGCTGACTGACGTGAGAACATATGGTTATAGTTTAACAATACCAACTGTAACGGAGGTGAGGAGGAAATTTTATAGCATTTCTGGCTTGCTGCTCTTTTGTAACTATCAGAAACACTGGAATGATTCGTACATATCTGCTTCTCAAACAGTTTTTCCCAACTTCAAGTGAACACTGAGAAACGTGCTAAGTTAGATCCTTCAGTAGGAACAATCTCAGACAACCTGTTGAAATAAAAACTTCAAAACCAGCAAGACTACCTGTGAAGTCTAAAATAAGACTTCACAATTTCTCTGCATTACCTACCGTTACATTACCTCTGGACACAAACGCAGACATTTCAACACATCTGCCCCGGTCCATATTAGAAATCCAAATCCCAAAGAGTTGGTGAAATACTTCTGCTGCAACCCACTAATTAGCATGCACCCTTCACAAAGGTTACAATTTGGTTGCAGCTCCCAGGCATGTACCCTTTTCCTTTAAGTCCTACAATAAAGACTTACATGTTTTGTTTAAAGAGTTTCTCTTAGCCTTAGTTTACCAGCCATGGGAACACTTCCAGATCACATCTAAAAAAGCTATACTCCTTTTGCTCAGACACAGGGACACAAAAGCTGAAAACCATCACATCTACTGTCCATGTTTCTTCATGTGATGAAAGCCAAAAGTGGCTGGAAATTAAAAATACAGATGCAAGAGAGATCTTGCTGCAAATCACAAAGTAGTACAGCTTTGTAGTAAGCAATCATCCTTTCTGTTAAATATTCCTGGGAGTGGACTTCCGGGTAGATATATTGCTGCATTTAGGTTTCCAGGATAGAGAGACTGAGATGTTTCAACTTCATTGGTTGAACAATGATCATAACTTAGTGTTTGACCTCTGTTTTGGGCAAAAGCCAATGCCTTGCCACCTTATAAATTATTGCTCAGTTCATTCCTGAAGCAGACAGTAAACAATGTTTGCATTCCAGTAAAGCGAGCCTTGAGAATCAGTGTGAGGAATATGCCGCCCAGGCTGGAGATCAGCAACAGAGAGACTTGTTTTGGTCCATTTTGTGAGGAGGTACTCTGCTTGCTTAGCCTCAGTGCTCAGTACTCTCCCCAGTACAGATTGGCACTCTGCTTTCCCTCTAAGTCCTCTTAGAAGAGAATCTATTTGAAAAGGGATGGTTAGCAGGAACACTGAGGTATTGTTAATATTCTCCATGGTACGTGCTCCTTGTAAGACTTCTGTGGACCAAGAAAACCATCAAAAAGACTTCAACCTCCAAAAGCAGAGCCCTAATCCCACATGAAGGAGTGTATCTAGCGTCCACAGCATCACAACACACAATTAGGGAACAGTAAAAGAATAAAAATACCATTCCTGTGAAACTAGTATTCGTGGAAAACAGCTAAGGGTTCAAAAAAATGTTTGAAAGTTAAAATAAGGACTTCTGCCTTAAAGGAATCATCACAGAAGGGGCATCACCTGAAATTCCAATTCAACTGTAAAGTAAATTGGTTAGTTAACATACAGAGGCACCATTAATTTGTCTCATGATATCACTTCCCACCTTTACTGTCACATTAAAAAGCTGTCAGCTTGAGGCAAATGAAAGAACAGAGAAGACAACACTTAACAGTTGTATCCTGGCAGTTACCCAAAGGAACACGAAGTCTACTTACACACAGTGAAACACTAATCTTAGGAAATGCTTACCTAGAACAGACTTTGGTGGTGGAAAAATAAGGGCTATCAGGATTACTATGCCATTCCTGAACAGCTGCGTCCCTTGCTTATGAAAGATCACTTGACACAGCTATATTTGTCCTTTTGAGTGAGCTGTTATACCTTTGTATCTCCTTTTCCTACGTACCTATTGAGACAAAAGGTTTAATTTAAACAAAACTGGGAAAAGTAAGAAATACAGATCACAGTTGTAATTTCTTCCCCTTTGCAAGACTTAGGTGAGGAATACAGTATGTACCTCTCGCCTTAAGTGAAAGCAAGTCTGAAAGTAAGTTGATGCTGAAGCAAGCATCAACTTCCACAGTTAAGCCCAGAGAAGCAAGTACTTGTTAATTAATTTTTGACATCTCTGTGTTACCTTGCCCTCATTGCTTCCACTCTTGCTTGTGTTGTATCTTGTTTATCTCATGTCTCTCTTTTCCAACTGAAACTATAATTCTATTCCTTGGGGTGACTGAGAGAACGGCAACCATCTGTGGTTCAGCGGTTTCGCCTGCATCATCAGCACACAGCGGTCAAACTTCAACCTGCCTCAAAAGCACGGAGTCTCAAAGGGCAGCTTCACACCAAACTGAGGTTTTGTTTAGAGGAATCTGGCCAAAACTGTGTTAAAAGCAAGAGTACAGCTATATTCAGAGCGAGCGGGACGAATCAGGAACAGGACATGACATTGCCTGCGATGTCTCTCGCACATGAACCCAAAGCAGCAATTCCAAAGTGCTGAACAGAAACCTTTGCAAAGCTGCAGGAGGAACTGAACTCCAACTCTGTACGCAGTGCTATGTTATTTAACACTTCATCTAATAAGATGTGAGTTTTATTTTGGACAGTAGACTTTATTAGAAATTTTCTCCTCATTCATCAGTAAATTCACATTAAAATATGCTGAAGGCAGCTCAGTCTAAACTTTTGACATCCTGCCATAACAACAACTTCCAGTTTAAAAACTAGATAACTGATCAGGCAGATAACTCGAAACGTGTACGAAATGCAAATAGAAAGCAGCATCTTAAAAAAATGGGATGAGCCTGAAAAATTAATACATTTCAAGTGGAGTTTTGGGAAAAAAAAAACCAAACAAAATCAGTCACCCCAAGATAGGAAACAGTTAAATGAGAACTCCACAGACTCTAAAAAGATAAATAAACATTATAACCACACATACATTAAAAAGAGAACCAAGTACTTAGGAGTTCATACCACATAAAAATTATAAATTTGTTCAAATAAAAAAAGTGACAAGCTTTCTAAAATACAAATATCCTAAATTCTTGGGATAGTGAACACTTTGTTATGAACTGCAGAACTTTGGAGGGACTAGATTTGGTCTGGAAAACAATGGACTGCATCTTACTGTTACCACGTCCAAAACCTGATCTTTCTGACACACAGACCAATTTTTTCCTCTCACATTTTTAAATCACACACTCTTCTTCTAGACAATAATCTGTTTTTTAAATGCTAGAACTTTTAGATACCCTAGGCCTGATTATCTTGAGTGCTGAACACTCAAAGCTCTCAACAACTCTGGATACCAAAGGCAAAGTTTAAATACTTTTCAAAAGTTACTGTCAAGAGTTTTCCTTCGCTAATTTGTTTTTATGTATTGGGGTGAGGTGTATCAGAGAAGGGAAAAAAAAAATCATCACATTATTGAAGAATGCTCTGTCCTGCATGACAGCAGATTTTGCAGGTCAGATTTTCTATTGGCATTTACCAAAGGCAACGAAGATAAACCAATATATGAGAGACGAGAATAATGGCCTTCAGGACTGTAAACACAACAGGCAACAGATAACGCACGAATCTCAAGCAAATCAATGTTTTCACATTCTTTAGTAGTCCCCCACAGTGATCTGCTTTCACTGGTTCAGAAAAAAATATATATTAAAAATTAAATAACACTTAAGTGTCCATCACGAAGATTTATATTCTGCTGTAAACAATTTTCTGCCATTTGCATTGATGTAGTCCAATGTGAGGCCAGAGGGTTCTAGATGTTTTATTGGTACTGTAAATAATTTTTCAGAGACAGAGGCAACGGTAGAATTTCTATGTCATGCAGGCGGTCTCTGCCGAGAGCAAAACGGATTGATCTTCGGCACAAGTCCATTAAAGGCAGGGGCTCCGCTGAAAAAAAAACAGAAGAAAGAAAAAAGTTAACTTCTCAGCATATCCATTTACAGCCAATGTTTTATTTATTAACATGGATTCTGCACTGTATGAAACGGTCACAAAGATAATAATGGCACTGTGAGAAACCTGAAAAGCAAGAGGCAATTAAGATAATCAATAGCAGCAAAGACAGAATTCTATGCATTTCACCCATACCAAGCAACTGCAAAGTTTCAGGCTGAGCTTCCTTATCTCTAAGTCACAGAATTATAGAATGGTTAGAGTTGGAAGGGACCTTCAAAGCCCGCCCAGTCCAACCCCCCTGCCAGGAGCAGGGACATCTCCAACCAGATCAGGTTGCTCAGAGCCCCGGCCAACCTGGCCTGGAATGTTTCCAGGGATGGGGCACCCACCGCCTCTCTGGGCAACCTGCGCCAGTGTTCTACAACTCGCATTGTAAAAAATTTTTTCCTAATATCTAATCTAAATTTACCTCCCTCTATTTTAAGTCTTAAAATAATAACCCAGAATCACTCTTCAGGCTTACCAAGTTGCAGCATAAGAAGTTACTATGTTTACAGATTTCTAACAAGACAAAGATCATCTACGTGGTTTATAACCCAACATTTGTCATGTGCTGTTAACATGAACTACGCTGGCAACTTCTGACCTTCACATACCAGTTCCTTCCACGTTTCAGGAACTGGAAACTGTACTTGAGGGTAACCAAACTGCTCAGCAAACACTGCTTTCCTGCAACACTCTTAGCCTTTCTGTCTAGGAAGTTCATGGGAAGCAAAACACTAAACAAAACACCCTCAAAAGTCTAGAGGAAATTTAACCTTTTCCTCCATGAATCAGTTAGGGAAGGAGGATTCAGCAGACTGGAAAGCAGGAGGTGTTTTCTGATACAAATATACACAAACACCTTCAAAAACTACACAGAACATCTGTAGCTGCTCTTAGTTTAATTTAATAGAAGTGAATTAAGTATCTGTCAGAAATGCCTGGCTGATAGCACTTAAGATGGGGGACACCAACACAGCGATTTGCAGCATATCTCAAACCATCTCAGCCCTAAATCCCATCCGGGCCTGCAAGACTCACATGGAATCGCAGGAACATCAAAGAACTTCCATCCAGTAGTATCATGAATGAGCTCTGTGATTGCAGAGTTTGCAATGGCAATCTTTCTGCAGGGGAAAATGGAATAATTTTGTAAAGCCTTTAAGCAGCTACAGCTATCTTCAAAAACAATTTCAACCAGATGGATTTGGTTGGACATGTTGGTTTAAAAAGGCAAGAGCTTAAAAGACTATAGGAAATTCTTCTTCTTTATGTGATAAAACAGTAGTAGCCTTTAAAACCTTACTAGTACTTTCAAGTGGAGGGGGAAAAAAAACCCCTCATGTGCCCCTATTATAGTGATAACCTTTTATAAACTTGAGAGATTACAAGTGCTCAACATCGTACAGCACTCTGTGGTTTTATCAAGAGTTCTTTTATGTGCCACATGTAGATTTACACAAACTATGTTAATCTACCAATCCTTTAGCTGATACTATTTTAAAAATTACTAGAAAAAAAATCATTACAAAGTACGAAATATCTGATTTAAGGATTGGTTTTATATGCTACAATTGTCTGCTCTGGGAACACCCCACTGACTTAATGGATTTCTCATCATTTATTCCAGCATCACTTTTGATTTGTATAGTCCACAGTTCATAATGGTGTTTCCCAAAACTGTCTAGGGAAAAAGCTTAGAAAGCATTCTGTTGTACAATGAACGACTAAAAAGCTTATTTAACTTTACAACCACTTCAGTGACTCGGATACGGCGTCTACTTCTCTTTAAAAATCCACTTCATCTATAATTCTAGCTATTAAAAGATTAAAAAAACAAGAGCTCTCACATTCCAGTAATAAAGTAACATTTTTCTGTACATCAGTGATCTTAGCTTTTATTTTTACATACCAGGATTACGAACATTGAGTCTTAAGGGATGAAGCTGTAAAAGTCATTAACCAGGATCATTAAGTAGGAGCAAAAATAGCTCATGAGTTCCAGGACACAGAATACAACACATCTTACCAGTCTTACACCAAAACCAACAATTTTCTGAGGATCTTCCCAGAATCTCTGAGGTCCCGTTAAGAAGATGTAAAATAAAGACTAAGAGCAGTTAAAGCCACTGACTGACCAAGTGGTCTTTTTTTTTCCCCCTACACAATAGAATATGTAGAATGTAGCCATCTGTGCGGCCAGGCACAGAGCTAATCCTAAACTTCAAAACACACTTTAAGGAAAGGTTAAAATATTTTTCAAGCTTGAAATCCTAAATGAATGTCTCCTGGCTCTCTTCTACAAGGAATTTCAAAGGCTAAAGGAAATGTCCCCAAGTGTGAGCAACAGCTGCTAAATTACACATACTGAGTGTGGTTTTGCACATTTTCACAATTTAACTATATACTTTTTATTCTCCTTTCTATCCAACAGCAGTTCTAAACTGCAACAACATTAGAACAGGTTTGTCCTACATAGTAAATAAGAGTAATGTTTTCTGGGGTGCTAGCTGTAAGACCTTGAGGAAAAATGGTAATAGCAGCATTTTAAAGAAAAACTTCTTGCAGCTGTGAAGTGTCCCAAATGATTAAAAATTAAATTCAGGAAAATAAATCACTTTAGGTTGCAAAATTGTTTATGGGATAAAAGTGAAACTGTTCAAAATTAAAGACCAAAAATTTTCAGAGAGCCTAATTCAACAGAACTATTATTAAACATTTGGCACGCACCTTAATGCAAGCACTCTCCCATCCATCATATCTCACATTTTTATTACGTATTTTACAAAGGAAGATTATATGGGAAAAGGTTTGGGTTTTAAGAAGCACACGCTGGGTTCTGAAAACTGGGTGAGTTCCAGGGGCAGGCACTTGTATTAATGTCATATTAATTGCAGCCCCTTGGCCCTGCGCTGTACGGCGCCGGCAGTGCTGCTCACCTCTGGCACCCGGGTGCGTCCCTCGGCAGCACCCTGCCCTGAAGCCAGACTGGGCTGCACGCCCTTCTCCAGCACACCAGGCCCTGGGTGAGACGGGTGCCACCATCCCAGCAGGTCCCTTGCCTCAGGAACTGGCATAAGCCACCGGTAATTTCAGAGACGCTTTACCATTCATCAGGTGCCAATGCCTGGCGTCCAGCCCGGCCGCCGCTATCTGGCGTTCGTGCTGGGTGCCAAGCCCAGGCTCTGCCGTGGCCCCGTCGCAGCTCTGATGGTTCACCAGTTGCGAGGCATTTCCTGCACTGGAGCTCGGGGAGCGGGAACTGGGATGATGGGAGCACAGTGTGCCAGCAAGGAAATGGACCGCTGCAAAGAGGCTGCTCATCATCTTGCTGTAATGGCTGAACTGCCTCTCTCACACTTGCAAACACCAGAAGTGCTTCAGGTTTTTGGGGAAATTCAGTCATAAATAACTCGGTCCCTTCGGAAAGGAAAACTTGACCCTCCTGGGTGTATATTGCTATGTACCCTGCCTAAAACACACACACAGACTTGATGAATCCAAAACACTTAACAGCACCTTCTGATGTCCAAAACAGTATTTCGAAATGCTAGTTCCATTTGAGATCATAAAAATAATGCTGAGAAGAGAATATTCTAATAATGCAGAAGATGGGAAGAGGAATATTCTGAAGCCATATGGTTAGCTCTAAGTTCAGCTACTGAAAAAGTCTTTCTTTCACAACATTAAATATTTACCTTTGAAAAACTTTTAAATTCAAGGATTTTACCTGATTGTCAGAGTATCTCACTACTTAGCAGAGCTGATATGCATGATAAGGGTTGTATTTTTAGAATAATCCTCAATGGAATGGAACTGGAGTACTCAAGCCCCCCAGAAGAACATGAACCAGTCATTTTGCCAGAGTTATGTGAATTCCAGTAACGTTCTTGCCATCAGAAAAAGGAGGAATGAATTGCTGAGCTGGAATGTTAAATTGTAAAGAAAACACGATTCACAAGAATGGCTCTTTGTATTAAATTCCCAACCAGGCGAGGAAATTCAAGGCGAGCCACTCCAGGGCAAGGGAGCAAGCTTTGCACAGGAAACCCAGCGCTTCCTCTCGGGCCCCAGCAGAACTGGGAGAGAAAAGTGCAGCTCCAGCTCCTTGGGTAACGCACGCACCGAGCCATGGCCAACTCCCGTCCCCTTCCTCAACGGACTTTAAGGAATCAGCTTCTCATTTAAAGTTTACTATGAAACCTCTCAGCCCAAAGATGGCCCCTCGTAACTGTGACATTACTGAAAACTATTAATTTATGAGTCAGAGTATAATTTCTGTATCTCCTAATTTTATGCCAGTGGTTTATAAGAAAGCCCATTTAAAAAAAAGCTCAGCTAAGAAATAGGTCTTTGCTTCCAATCCTTCTCTAAAGTGTACCTGCCACAGACCACAGCACAGGGTACTCTGTCGCAAACGTTCCTTTCCCCAAACTACAGTTACAGGCACGCCGACACCCGAACGCCTGGGAGCTGGGGCCAAGGCACAGCAACAGCCTTGTTGCTCTTCTCTCCCAGACCTGCGGTTCATCAAGTGGTGCACAAAATAACTTAATTAGCTCTCTAACATGATAGCTAATAGAATCATAGAATCACAGAGTGGTTTGGGTTGGAAGGGACCTTTCCAGCCCACCCAGTCCAACCCCCCTGCCAGGAGCAGGGACATCTCCAACCAGATCAGGTTGCTCAGAGCCCCGGCCAACCTGGCCTGGAATGTTTCCAGGGATGGGGCATCCACCGCCTCTCTGGGCAACCTGGGCCAGTGCTCCACCACCCTCAGTGGAAAACATTTCTTCCTTATGTCCAGCCTGAATCTACTTCCCTCTATTTTAAAACCATGACCCCTCGTCCTGTCACAGCAGGCCCTGCTGAAGAGTCTCTCCCCACCTTTCCTGCAGCCCCCTTTGGGCACTGGGAGCCGCTCTCAGCTCTCCCCGGAGCCTCCTCTTCTCCAGGCTGAACAGCCCCAGCTCTCCCAGCCTGGCCTCACAGCAGAGCTGCTCCAGCCCTCTCAGCA
>WHYT01016523.1:85288-110407 GCA_009806455.1 Tetrax tetrax
GCAGGGACATCTCCAACCAGATCAGGTTGCTCAGAGCCCCGGCCAACCTGGCCTGGAATGTTTCCAGGGATGGGGCATCCACCGCCTCTCTGGGCAACCTGGGCCAGTGCTCCACCACCCTCAGTGGAAAACATTTCTTCCTTATGTCCAGCCTGAATCTACTTCCCTCTATTTTAAAACCATGACCCCTCGTCCTGTCACAGCAGGCCCTGCTGAAGAGTCTCTCCCCACCTTTCCTGCAGCCCCCTTTGGGCACTGGGAGCCGCTCTCAGCTCTCCCCGGAGCCTCCTCTTCTCCAGGCTGAACAGCCCCAGCTCTCTCAGCCTGGCCTCACAGCAGAGCTGCTCCAGCCCTCTCAGCATCTTTGTGGCTTCCTCTGGACCCTCTCCAACTGGTCCACATCCTTCTTATGTTGGAGGCTCCAGAGCTGGACACAGTACTGCAGATGGGATCTCACCAGAGCGGAGCAGAGGGGCAGAATCACCTCCCTTCACAGCTTAAAACCAGCTTAAATCACTATTTAATACATTAATTAAATAAAATAGCTATTTAGCTATTAATAACACAAAAGAGCTGTGTTTATATTTGGTATATATAACAATACCCCTGATATTTTAAGGACAAGGGCAAAGAAACAGTGGTAACTGGAAACAACTATGTGTTGGTGAGCATTTCTCCCTTAAATATGCATCTTCGACAGCAATTTGCACACCATTACCAGCAGAAAAGTTCATTGAGTTTTGGCAACCTGTAGTTATTTAACAATCTGGCACTCTAACAGGACTGCCTCATCTTTGTAAACAGGCTTTTATCGCTGAGACACTCAAGTCGCTCAGCATCCAGTAACACTAACCCTTATTAACTGCAATGTTACGTAAGGCTCGCACAAAAGAGCAGCTTCTAGCACACAACAGTTATCTGCCAAATGACAATACTCATTTTTTTTTAACAGAAATTTTTAAAGCTCTAGCAGCACATAATGTTCATGGCTTTCATTAATCTACGAAGAACATATTTTTATCTCATTTTTTAAAATTAGAGCTGCCTAGGGAAAAGAACTCACAAACAAAGCAAAATTAAAGCAAATGAAGTTTTGAAATGAATGTTGGTGAGAATCATCGTCACCAAAAATTAAGAATTTTTTTAAAAGTTATTTTATAGGTCTACCCAAGATACCAGGTTATCTTATATTTTGATTTTTTTGGCCTTAAACTTACTAAAAAGCACTTATGTTCAGGGATTCACCTTACTGTTTCCAACTGCTATAAGGCAGCTTTAAAATCAGATTTAAAAAAAAAGAAAGAAAGAAAAAATACAGTGTTACATGAGACAGAGAGGCAATCGCACAGCATTCAATAAGGGGACGGCGTCTCCCCAGTGCCAACGCTGCTGTGCTAATAGTGGTACGACAAGGGAAGAGCCAGCTCATTAATTTGGCTTCTGTGAGAAGCTTCCCCTCCGTGCGATGGAGCCAAGGCCACCAGCTCCAAGAGGGACCCTCTCCCCGGCTCATCGCCACCCTGCCCCCAACGCCCACCGGCTCCGACGGACGTTCCTCTGACCCCATCGTGGTACCTGAGTACCCACCGTACTCCGGACTGCTGGATGCTTTTTAAAATAAATCAGTTTTCTTGAATTTTCCCCTTCCTCCAGGTATAAAAACCTGCTGAGGGGTAACGCGGCCTAAGAGTTTCCATTGGGGTGATTCAGGGTATACAGAAATCTGTAACTACCACTTACTTATCACATACAATAAACACACAGATCTATGTAAGCCAGGAGTTTTCCTTCCAAGCTTTCTGCCAAAGTTTAATTATTGTTTTAATTTTACGCTGTGCAGGCTGAATTCTTTCCCTTCCATACTACGGTCCATAAATACACCCCCCTGTGACATATTTATGGCTTCCCTGATGCAACTGATGGAAAATTTGAGTCGTGTTCCTTAAATGGCACAGTCTAGAGAAAGGAAATTGCAAATAATATATTAAAGAACACAGGCTTTGACCAGTCATAAAAAATGCTAATAAATCTTCTAACAGCAATGAAAACCCAGTCAAATGATAATGGGATAAAAGAAACCACTTATCTATTTTTCCCACAGATGTCTTTAAGCTCTGCAGCCCAACACAGCACCTTGGAACATCCCACTTTAATTACAGCTCAGGCAATCCAGAGTAATCACCACTCTCAAATTCTCCAGGTCAAAAGGGAACACCGTGGTTTTTCAAAAGAGCGTGGCCATTTTCCCTAACTCCCATGTTCATCTATCCGAGAGCAGCAGACTGGGACTTCTGCTGGCTTGGCCAACGTGACGGGCCACCGAGCTCCCAGCAACGCCGTAGCAGGTGATGCTGTTAGACCACCGGCACACCTTCCTTCGGCCCCTCGCACCCACGCACCACGTTCCTGTACAGCTGGAAGCCATCGCGCTCGCTTCTTCAACAGCCAAACGGGTGGCGGATGGCGAGATGTGTCGTTACCAGTGAGGGCCCATAAACGGCCGCCGTCTCCAGCAGTTGCCCGCTACGACAAATAAAGCTTTACATCGTACCACATCAGCGCCTCGCTCTTAGCGGACAGGGTGGGGAATTCAAAACACAAAAATAACACCAATGCCTCCCTGTATCTGAGGTAACCCACAACCCGCAAAAATTTGGTACTTCAAGCTAAGTATGTTAAAGGGAGAAAGGAAAGCAAGGAAGAACTCAGCGGTAACCCCCCATCCTCCTCCTCTGTATGCCTTGGGCTCGGCAGGGGGGATTATTTTTCAGATACTTCTGGCTTTTAAGGGTTAAATGCAGTTAAGCACAGTTTAAAACTTCAATCAGGCACCATTCAGCAGAATGAAGCTGAAAAAGCAGCAATGAACAAGCAGATATTCTGCAGCATCATTTGTTTTCAGTTAATGCTCTCCAGCTGTGCCTTCTTGAGAGGAAAAGAGTTGAAAAACAAACCAGAATGAAAACAAACCAAAACCAATCCCAAAGCCAGGGGCCTCCTGTTAGGGGTCCGATAAAGAATCCGTAATTTGAGCACAAGTATGTATGTCCTTGCAATTTCTTTTTTTGCATTTACGTGTTTGCAATATCCTACGAAGAAGACACAAGACTTCGACAGCCGGTCCTGACTCAGCACCCCAGCACATGGCTAAACCCAGTGTATTCAACGCAGGCTTAAAATGGATTTTTAAAGATTTCTATTTAGTAGAGTATTTAGAGTGCCTAAACACTTTAAAAAAAAAAAAAAAAAAAAAAAAAAAAAAAAACACAACATATTGCTTACAGGAGTGTTTTTGCAGAAAAGTCACTTGTCTGTGTACACTGGTAGGAAGACTGGCTATACAGAGCCACGCACACATGTATCTGTAGAAACCCTCTTCGAGAGGCTCACTGTGCTCTCCAGTTCTTGCTCTGTAGGTGGGCTTACGATCCACCCAAAAAGGTCTCTAGATCGAGCACACCTAATACGTAGAACAGGAGCAACGCCAAGTCTGGCCCAGGCCAAATCTACGAGCAAACTTCACTGTGAAAACTTCCCTGAAAACCTTTGTTTTCTAATTACGACCGCTAATTTAAATGTACATATGCATTACAAGGATTCCATTTCCAACAACAAAAAATCACAGGTGTGATTGATATTTGAAAGCATTTTAACACCTCTTTTCTCCAATCTAGATTCCTAAATTGTACTGCTCTACATAATTCAGAAGCTGCAAACGAGAGTCAGATAATAATGAATTTTACCAGCAAACAAATGACTTCTTTAAAAAGGAGCAAAGCCCTGTAAAAAGCTGGTTTTCTTACAGCTTCATCAATTTGCACGCTGCCAGAGAGCGTGAGCGAGAATGGTGGCCACTTCCCTCCTGAAAGAGGAAGCACACGTAGGATTTCAGTCCTGGTGTGCATCGGGCAAATGGAAATTGGAGGGATGAGCTGGAAATATTTGCTTTCTGCTCTTGATTTGTTTGTTGTTCTCAAAACAGCTCTTTGTTCTTGAGCATGGCGTTATTGAGACAGTTATTTCAGTGATGATCTAACTGTTCTGTAGTAAAGACACTCAGTATGAATACACACTCTTTTAAAACCAATTAAAAAAAATTGAAGTGCTGGAAGTTAGAAGCTGAGCCTAAACTACAACCTGTGTTTCCTTAGCTCCTCCCAGCTCAAACCTCCCCAAGTTTCCCATGTTGGGAATGAGGATTTGGCTTACATTAATCTCTAATGTACACTTTATAGCTTTTACTCTTAGAAACACATTTATCACCATTAAATTCAGCTTGCGTGCCAGGCCGTAAAAAGGGAAGTTAAAATATATCAAGGTGAGAGAAGATTAAAGCTTGGATGAGAATTTCACTGAGCTGATGCATTGCAGTTCAAAGACAAAGTTGTTTGGGGGTTATGGACGGATTTGCAGGCAAAGTAACAAGGGAGAAAGTTGAAGGAAAGTTCAGATTTCAAGGATGAACTGCCGCAGACAACTATTGCAACAGAAGGTTGCCCGCTGCAAGCAATATGCAACACAACTGAAATAGGATGAAACAAATCCCTGCGGTTTATCTCTCCATGAAATGTGTTTCAGAAACGGGCAAATAAAACACCCGTGCACAAATACACACCTGCAACAACCTTCATGGCTGTCAACAAGTCTTTATTGTTCGGGGCAGGGGGTGGGGAAATCAGAAGGATTTTTGGTGAATCTTGTCCTATCCCTGAATTCTTTGGGACATTTCTGCCTCAATAGTATTACAGTAGATGGTGAGATTTCTTGGTAGAAAACCTAACTGTACTGATTCAAATATTCTAAAATTCAAAATTTTAAGTTTTTAACAGCTGTTCTTAGGCACATTTTTTATTTTGGGTTAAGCTAACCAAGTACACTTTTGAGAGAGAGAATGAAAGAGAAGCACACAAAAAGACAAAATGTTGGAACTACGTGCTGAACCAGGCGCGTACCTGGCTGCCCCCTCTCCCTTCTCCGCTGGCCTGTTTTATCTGCCTGTTGCATTTTTGACATATTCGCTGCGTGGGACCATGAAGTACACCCTGTCGTCTTTTCTTGTACTGCACCCAGCGCGCTGGAGCCTCACAAGAATTTCTAAATCCTACCCTACTGAAATAACACGTGCTCATTCAAGATTTCTGTTGCTTACAACTCATATTCTCAGCTGGAACCTATCAGAGTAGTTTTCTGTACGGGTGTTTAGCATTAGACTAAACAAGTTATTTACTCTAGTTAGCAACTAAATTGATTCAAAGCATCTTCTGCATCACGTTGCACCACATCGCAGCCTTCTTCAAAGTTTCACCATATTGACAGGGCAACAGAACTGACAGTTCTCCTACTTAAATTAACAGATTATGCTGAGCTGTTTAAGACAATAAATACTTGACTACATTCTCATATCATTGTTACAGGACATTTTCTCAACTGTTTCAATTTCAATTACCCAGAGGCTCCAACATATGCAGATTTCCTCAAACCGAGCAAAAAACCAGCAGCAGCGTGTCATTTAAATTTTAATGCAATCGTATACAAGCTAGCGATCTCCGGGGAGATCTGCAAACAATAGACCTGACTCATCACTTTGTTACTCTCGTTTTGATATTAATAGAATTACACTGGAATAAAACCGGAGCACTGAAGCTGCAATTAGGCTCAATATAATGAATTTGATCCCATTAGTTTAGCACCATTTATATTTTCAGTTTCTTGAATGTGATTTTTTTTTCTTAAGCACCATAATCTTTATCAGCAGAAACTGTACTGGAGATGATGTGAATTCTTTTCACACGGAATTTTGGATTTCTCATCGTTCCTAGTATGCAAACACAGCTGATGCTCTCTGAAGACATTTGTAAAGCATTCATTTTGAACACAAATGCATTCTCATATCACAGGCAGAGCACAGAGGGCTGCCTTTACTCACCCTTGCTCGGCTCTTCTCATCAAAAGCTCCTGTTACCACCTCTCAACCTCGGCAAAGCTCCGTCTGAAATTTCACACTGCTCTGCCACTGCCTACAACTGACACTCCTGGCATGTTTTCTTACAAACAGTCTGGTCATTTTGTGAGAAACAGAGTGTGGAAAGATGATTTCCATATTACGCATCCTTACAGCCTCCGTATGTGATCTATTATCGCACCTCAGCCTCTGAAGCACCAGCATAAAACCCACTGGTGGGAAGGGAGAGGTGAGGGGGTAGGTGGGCTAGGGAGAGTGGTTTCCCACTAAAGTGACTTGTCTTGTTCACAGGTGTGTGGGGGGTATCCAACATGATGAAAAACATTAAAACTCACCCAAAAAACTATGGAATTTCACACTGGATTACTAGAATCTGGTAGCTAACTTGAGTTTTGCTCACTCTGAATTTCTTCACATTCAGGGCAGCACCAGTGGGCAAAACTTTCCTGTACTTGGTCCTGCTGAACAGACGGCCAGCAGGAGCCCTCTCTGAGCTGTCCCCTCTGGCCTGAGTGGCTGAAAGGGGAGGTGGCAGCTGTGGTGGAACCTGGTGCTATTCTCCATCCATCCATCATCCTACTCCTCAAAACATTGCTTAATATATTTGGAGAACCAGGCCTGCAGCAGCTGGACAAGCCAGTTGTCCATGGCTTCTTCCCTGTCCCCCTCCAGCTGACCAGATCCAGCTAACACGTTTTCTCTGGACCTCTGAAACTACACAGGACTCTTCCCCTGACGGCGCTTGCTTGCTGTTCCAATTAATTCAAACAAAGAGGACAACCAAGGGGCTTTTACCCCAGCCCTCTCCTCCTCCCACATCTCTCAGCTTCACGCTTGCCCCTTCTGTCCTCGGGCTTTGTGTCACCCGCTCGCGGTTTTATGACCGCCATCTGCACAGGACATCACGGATGCCAAATAAGATGAGGAGAAACCCGAGTGCAGCTGAACCGCCGAGCAGCGTGGCTGTGCTCTGGAAGGAAATATAAAACACCACAAAAGGTCTGGGTTATGGCTTCTTACGGATCCATTATCACGTAGGCTTTGTCCGTAACCAGCCTTTTCCAGCTCCCTCCGCCCCCAGCTGCCAGCTGGCTAATGCAGTGGCACAGGTGTGAAGGAAAGCATCATTTGGCACGCAGAAAAGCTGTTAAGAGCAAAGATTTATCTAGATTTTCAGATCGCAGAGTCAATCTGTAAGGCTGGCAATTAAAAAATTGCATCTGGGAACAACAAAGCAAAGCTGAGCAATTCACTCAACCCTTTAATGTACTCGCACACCTTATTTCTGGAGGAAAGGGAGAACCAGCAACCCACGAACACAGCTGATTTCAAATAAAAAACCGGAATGGAAGAAATGGAATGTGTACTAACATTCTTATAACAATTTCTACGTGTTTGTGTTTTCCAATTCCTGAAGAGATTCAGGATTTAGACTTAAACAAAGGATAATAGACAAAAGAGATGAAGCTATGAGCTGGAATTAATATTATTCTACTTACATTAAGAAAAATGTTGTGTTTATAGCACAAAAAAATACTCATAGAATTCTAAAATTTGGGCAGATGTACAATAATTTCTTAGTACAAAATATAAACTAATTTCAACGTGGTTTTATCTACAAGAGGACACATTTTCTTATCTGGGCATTGGTAAATACACAGGTTAAGGTTTTCAAGAACAAGTGAGTTTATGCAAGCCCATGCTTACCTACCACAACAAATGACTTGATTCATTACAGAGTCAAGCAGGCAGCAGAGCCTGGTGAAGACAATAAGGCCATTTCCAGCTAAAAAAGGGGGATGGCATTTTTTATCAACTTTTGCTTTGATATTTCATCTACACTTTGGGATATGACAATTTCAAAATTACATATTAACTTCTTTAATGGGCAGAATTGGGGTTTTTTTTGTTTCAGTGTTGGTTTTTGGTGTGGGTTTTTTTTTTTTTTTCTAAATTAACGGAATATCAGTTTGATGCTAAATTTCCATTATGCTTTAACAGATTCTGGACAGATTCCTTTACTATCAGCCTCATATTTTTAACACTAATGTTTATCTTTTCCTCAGTATGATTACAAGAAGAAAAAGGAAAAAAGTGAGAGACAAATATCAATGCCATTTTATGCTTGTGCGGCATGAAGAAACACACATATATATGCATATATTTAAAAAAAACTTCACTATGACTGTTTTCTTTTCAGTCAAGTCTTCTGCCCCATTAAACATTTAAGTCTGTCTTTATTTTCTCCTCTTACCAGCCAACTCCTTCCCTTTCTTTCTTCTGTGCCCCTACTCTCAAAGCGAACAGCGTCACTCAGTGAACTGGCGTTTAAAAATGAAAAGCCCTTGTATCTGTGGTCTGTAAACATCAGGCACAGTATAGTTTGTGTTTTAAATCTAAAATCTAGGTGACATTGATGCAACAGATGAAATCCTAAATTATCAAAACAAATTCTTTAACTTGGTACTTAATCCAAAGTACAGCTCTCCAAAATATTAAAAGCACATTCAGAATTACGCACAGCACAAAAGAATGCTTCCCACCAAATTCCTTCCGCTCCCTGTCGACTCAGCCCTTTTCACTCCACCAGCATCGTCAGCAAAGCCAAAGGGAATTTTGCCAGGGTAAATACTGCTAAATGGGGTCCCCCAGCCAGAGATATTTCACTTTTCCCCTGTTGCCCACTCATTCCTGATGTCAATCTGCCTGTAAGATGAATTTTTCTTCCAAGTACTCACAGTTTTGAGATAAACACTGACCCCTCCAGCACATGAGCATGCCCATTCTGATGTCTTGGATAAGTTAATCATATCAGCAATAACTGAGAAAACAGCTACACACAACTTTCCAAAATCATCCTTTGTCGGGGTGGGACCAGACTTCCTAGGGAGCGTTTGGTTTAACCCATCCTCTAACCCATCCCATTGGTTAGCTGTTTACTTTGGGTACGCTTTTACTCTCCTATCCAGGAGGAGAGATCAAGACCTTGTGCTTGTTTTGAAACTTATTCAACCACACATAGAATCAAAACTGCAATCCCAAAGAAGCCTGTAGTCAAGCACTAGAGACAAGAAGACTTAAGAGTTTAGGGTAGCCCGACCCACTCATTTCCCAGAGTGCTGATACTTGTTTTGGATCTCCTTTTTGTCCTTTCAAAAATCAGAAAAACTTCTTCAAAAAGCAGCGTTAAATCAAGGAAGATGCTTTCCTTCAGAGCTGTGAGGCAGCAGCAGTCAAGTACTATCAAAGCAGAGACACAAAGACCTGGGCTATCAAACGGACAATGACAACGACAAACGGACTGGCTTTGTCCTTCCACCCATCTCCCAGCCCAAGAAACAACGAGGTGACACCAAATAATTACAACAACGAGGGCCACAAATACACTGCTACTATACAGCTAAACCCATTGCCACACAGATGAAACACACCCATATTAAATTTCTGATCCATCACTAAGGCTTTAGTATTGACGTCCAAACTAATTATATTTGCATGCATAAAGGAATCCAGAGCCCACAAAGCAGAGAAGTTGAAGGAATGGCACCGAATACAAAAAGTAAGTAGACCAGCAGCTCTCCGGTGCCTCCGACTCTTTTCAGGATCCCCGAAAGCTGCCTCACTCAGGGGACATAACGCAGTGTATGAGCTTAATCCTGCAGAGCCTCGGTAAAGCTGTGCCTACCACAGCTTTAAACCAGGTGTTTGGGAAGCGCTGCTCAAAAGAAAGTAAAACTAAGAGCTGTTATCAGAAATTCAAATAATAATGATTCCCCTAAGTGCCATAAACAATTCATGATGCTGGCAATTCTATCATGCCCTCTGTGTATCTACCATTGGTGAGAATTTAAAATATCACTTTAAAAACCTAAAGTTCAACCGATAAAAGCAAAATATCAATGTTTAAGCAATATCAGAACACTTTAAATTTTATGCAAGTTTTTAACCTTGGCTTTCGGAAACAAGAATACAAGTTTCTGGTTGCACCTACGTGACTGCATTCTCCCCAGCAGAAAAAGGCTATTATTTATTACCGCTCAACCCCGAGCTTTCCGCAGTGCAGGGAGCCCCAGTCGGGCACTGGTGCCAGCGGCCTTTGTCAGACAGCTGTGGCTCCGTTCCCAAAAGCACCAGCCAACCCCAGCAAGTCAGGAGCACAGGCTACATTTTTCAGCGGGATGTGGTCTGAGAGATAAATGAGGCTGCTTTCTAAGCTTGCCTTCAGAAAGCACTCTCAGGAACCCAGATCAGCCATTTCCTCCTTCAAACCTCTCATTCCCAGAAGGAAAGAGAGAAAAAACTAAGCTTCCCTAGCAGCTTCCTAAGCATCTGCCAAGAAATTTTAACTGTTCTCATCCAAATCCTCCTCCTTTTCTTAAGCTTTCCATTTCTTGCTGTATTATAAATCACTCTGGGGAAACACCATGGACTTAGGAGCATAACTTTTAGGTTATGCTGCTAAGGGGTAAACCAACAAGTTTTACTAGCCTCTTTAAAATAAAATAGTGTAGTCTATCTGTAGAAACAAATTATACGTTGGTTTTTCTATAGTAATTGTATCTTACAGGGATTAAGGGCAATGGTAAACTAGCCCTTATTATGGGAAACTGCAATATCTCAAACAGAACAGATACCACAAGGGCTGAACAAAGCTTTGAGGAACACAGCAAAATGCTATGCACTTGGCTCCAAATTGGCTTGTCAAATAATGGCACGATTTTTATTTTTTTTTAACTCAAATATAAGAGCATCTGACCTGTGCTCAGATAACAGGCAGCACCTTGCAAAATGCTGGAGCTCTGGCAGTGACAGTAGGTACGCTTTCTCCTACACGTACATCCTCCAGTTTTGGCCAGTGAGTATTCCTTCCTTTATTAAAAACCTCCTAATCACATCTTTTGTTCCAGGAAGGTGACTGTAGGTTAAGAATAATGCATTAAAATGCTTTCAAAATATTTATAGAAAGATGTCGTGGAAAGGAAGGAATAGCTTAACTACAGCTGAGAGTGTGCATCACTAATGGAAGTTTCCACAGAAGTTGGGCGCTTTGACAGGACGTCAGCCCGGGAGCGGAGCTCCTACACCAGCAGTGACACAAGCAGAAGTACCGGCCGGCGGGGCGTGCTTTCACCTGGCATCATCATGGGCTGGCTTTCTTCACCACCAAAGGATGACTGAAATATCCGAGGGGCATTTCAGTTCCTGTAAGTGGTGACAGAAACTAGCAAAATAACGTGAAAGAGCTCGCCACGTTCACACAGGTCCAGTGATGATTCTATTTGCACTTCAGCAAATGTTCAGCTATTTAACTTTGGCTATTAAATGTATAATGAAATAGCACTGAGGAGTTATTGCTCATATCTGTAGGAAAACAAAACACAGTGTAATCAGCTTAAAACTATATATATATCTAATTAATAAAAACCCACATCAGAGAAAAACATTAACATCTTGCCTCACTTTAAGATCGGGAGCAGCTGGTGTAAATGCAATGTCAGGGTTGGGCAGCCAGGGCCTACAAAAATCAGTATTTCAACACTGTCAGAAGAACCAGTGTTTTGGGAGAATCTGGGGGCTTTGTGAATACCAAGCCACTGCACACGCGAGGACATGGCAGTCACACAGGACTTACTCCTAGCTCTGCCACATTTTCTACAGGACGTTGACCACAGCACTTAGGGCAGCATAACCAAGTCGGCTCTGCTGCACGTGGGTACGGAGCAGGGCTGTGCTCACAGCCACACCGACCCATTTCTGAACTCATACACTCGCGCTGCACTTAGGCATGACATGGCCCCGCGGAGCCTTCTGCTTTGGAATTCAGGAACGCTACGTCACTTTGCTGTGTCTTCAAAGCTTTTTGTAAGAGAACATTTAGATGCAGGCTTCTGTCTACGGCCTCTGTTTCAACAGCTGAAGCAGCAAAGATTTGGCTCGAGAGGCTGAGCTAGGTGCAACGTTTGTCCTGCTTCGGCTCACGTTTGGAATGTGCTGGACAGGAGACATGGTAAAAACTGACAGGCAACCCTGCCAAATATTGTGCATGCATAATACAGGCCTGAAGAGCTGGGAAAGGCCCCTGTGTGAATGAAAGGCCACAAGGTCACAGTAATAATAAACTCAACTGATGTGAAACAGGGCCAGAGTCTTGTCCAGAAGCAAACACCCTGACGGAACCACACCAGGGCTTTGGTGTATCCTTCACCCAACACAGGCACTAGAGAAGCTACTCCAGTCCAGAGGGAAAGGGGTTTGCCTGTAGCACTGGTAACCTGTTCGGTATAGGCAAGTCAACAGCCATGTTGTGCTGGTTTGTCTGGGGTAGAGTTAATTTTCTTCATAGTAGCTGGTATGGGGCTAGGTTTTGTACTTGTCACATTTTAAAGAATGAAATATTCTGCTTTCAATTTTAGAGGGGGTTTTTTGGCCGAAAATTCACACTGTGGTAGAGCAATGTAGTATAACAGATTCTGGCAGGTGACAAGCAGAGCTTGGAGCAGACCTTTGTCCTGTTAGCAATATTCAACAATGCATGGCCATTATCTGCCTTCCTCACTGGAAAAATGAGCATTTCCTTCCCCAAAGGAAAGACTTTCAGGTTCTCCAGTTGCTGTTACTGAGAAAGGAAAAGTAAAAAGAAAGTCATTAAAAGGAGGTGATCTTTCTGCCAGACTGGCTTGCATTACAGCAGTTTTCAAATAGTGAGAAAAATCTCTAAAGCTATTACGAGGACGAACACTTGCAGTGCCGTCTCCATGAAGTTAAGTTTGCTCAGTTAAAAACTGAGGAAAGAAATTCTGAAAAGAAACCAGCTGTCCCACTCTGGAGACACGCAACACATTCAGTTGCGTGCTGGTTTGTCTCCGTTTTACCAATAAAAACGAATGATTGAGACCCAAATTCCTCTGTATTTTTCAAAAATACAGAAAAGAGATGCTACAATCCATAAGCAGGATAAATGAACTGTTATGTCCGATTGCCACTTGAACAGCTGCAGATTTTACTACGTTTATCCTGCAGAGCTATCCATGGCGGTTACTCACTTGCCAGCACCAAGAGGTGGCCTCAGTACTGCTGGCAAAGTGCTGACTTAGTAGCAAAAACGCTTGTCAAATTAATTATTCATATGATGAACATTCTTCTTCTTAGTTTGGTTTATCATGACAAGCTGGAAAGAGTCAGAGTGGCTCTTCACGCAGGCAGGAACGACATCAGAGCACTCCAGTGCGGACGTGCCCAGTCCAACTCCATTATTAGACCATTCAGTCTTGAGGAGCGAAGCTAGACCTCACTCGTTCCACTTAGTCAGGCTTAAGTACCTGAAAAAAAAAAATCTCTTCCTTCAGCAGGTTTCAGCATATTTGAATAAAACTGACAGAGATATACTGAGAGCATAACAGATGGTTTGTTCTGAAAGCAGGCAGCAAACACATCAAGGGGACAGACGCAGAAAGCATCTTTCAGCTGTGAATTACGGAGCGGGAGTCCAAGGCAAAGCTCAGCCATCCCCCCAGCTCCTTCCCCTTTGGAACAAGAAGAAAAACAGCCTTCCATTTCTCAGATCGGCTGGAAAATGAAATCCCTAATCCAGTTTCCTAGTACAGAGCCATTAAACTGCAGTACATGGTAAATAATGCATTACACTACTACACTTCTAACATTTGTATGCAGTAATTCACCATTTCAGCTTGATTTAAGATTCTCTGAATTTAGCTTGGGAGGAGAAATTAAAAGAACTTACCCTACAGAACTGGTTAAAATGAAAGCAGTAACGGGGAGATGGTTGTAACTCAGCATGAGGAGCAACTGCTTAGGAAATCCTATAACTTTGGAAATAAAAGTGGTCTGAGATAATTATCAGAAGTGAGCTGTGCAATAACTTCCCAAAGTTACCCATGAAACATGGAAGTTTCACCATTTGATTCTGGTATAACAGGAAAGATGAGGAGGAAAGATGCTAAAACCATTCAGCTCAGAACAATTAAGTCTTCTGGCACATGAACAGAAGATATCTGATAGAAAAAATAAAGAAAGAAAAATAGAAAAAAGGACCACTGAGTTTAATATCTTGCTACTGTAAATAACGCAACTTGGGCTGTTCCACTAACTGATCAAGCCTTATCCTAGAGCAGCCCAAGATTCTTTGCCTCGTAACAAGTATTAGAAAGAGTAGAAAAGGGTCACACATGACATCTATAATTAGACTGGGTAAACTAGAACACAGAAAAGCAAAAAAAGTCTGGGTTTCCATCCTCTTTCATCACTCAAACAGGCAGCAGAAAATGAAACACCAAATATACCGCTATGATGTAAATAGAAATATCACCTGACCTACAGAAAAGTTACTCTGCATTTTGGTTGACTTCTGTTCAAAGTTCACTTAAACTTGTTCTAAAAATTTGCTGATGAACAGTGGAACCTTACAAAACACAATCTTTTTAATTAATTTATTTTTTTTCCTTTACATTTACTCTATTTACTGCTATTACACGGACCAACGCAAAACATGCCTTTAAAGCAGGTTTCATGTTGTGTTTGTGTTGGTTTGCAGCACCTCGGCGCTCTCCAGCCCCACAAGAGCTCTGTGGCCAAGGCAGGGCAGGGCGGGCGATGCAGGGCTGCCCGAAGAGGTGGCTCCTCTTCCCAGCCAGATCCAGCTCCCATTCCTGGAAGTTGTCTCTGTGTCCCATTCCCCTGGCTCTTAAGCTTATGGATGAGTGACTACCTCCCAAAATAACGCTTGCCACTACCCTGTTCCAGAAAGAAAGGTCGTTCAAAGGCAGTAGGTCTCAAGGCATAAACTATTTTTTCTTGGGATCATGCCTGACTAATTTGGTGGCATTTTACAACAGGGTGACAGCATCGGTGGAGCAGCGGACATCATCTACCTGGACTTGTTCCAGGTACTTAACACTGTGCCGCATGACATCCTTCTCTCTGAACTGGAGAGACATGGGTTTGATGGACGGACCGCTCGGTGGATAAGGAACGGGCTGGATGGCTGCACCCAGAAAGTGGTGGTCAATGGCTCAATGTCCAAGTGGAGACTGGTGACAAGTGGTGCTCCTCAGGGGTCCGTATTGGGCCCAGCTCTTAGAAGTGGCTTTCCAGTAGCTAAAGGGAGCCTACAGAAAAGATGGGGAGAAACTCTTCAGCAGGGCCTGGTGTGATAGGACTAGGGATAATGGTTTCAAAATAGAGGGAAGTAGATTCAGATTAGATATTAAGAAAAAAGTTTTTACACTGAGGGTTGTGGAACACTGGCCCAGGTTGCCCAGAGAGGGGTGGATGCCCCATCCCTGGAAACATTCCAGGCCAGGTTGGCCGGGGCTCTGAGCAACCTCATCTGGTTGGAGATGTCCCTGCTCCTGGCAGGGGGGTTGGACTGGATGGGCTTTAAAGGTCCCGTCCCACCCAAACCATTCTGTGGTTCTATGCTCCTCTGGGAGCATAGACCCGTGGCCTAACCCCACCACGCGGCACCAGCAGCAGTGCGTGAGCAGCTGTACCCACAAAGTGCAGTGGGCACAGCGAAAACAGCGAGAAAATGGCACGGCACTGCCTGGGAGTAGGACAGCTGCCATCAGGAGACTTCTTCGTCTCCTGGAAGTCTTTTATGCAGCAAAAAAAGAATGAGGGAAAAAGCCCCTGTCCCCCAGCAGCACACATGTGCCTGTTCGGAGTCAACAGCGGTGGCTGAAGTAACCAGTAATTACCATGTTTAAGAAATGGCTTGATTTCAAGTTGATAATATGCCTATAACTATTAGCTTCTTCCATTACCAGATGGGCTATATAATGTGAAAAATAAATTACAAAACACTTCCCAGGGTTGCTTAAATGACTGATTCGTAGCTGCAGGCATCTAGCAAGTTGTGAATGATTATTGATGTAAAAGAGCAGCTCTAGCAGGGACCAGAGTAATTAGTCTTGACAAAATTCAGTGGAAGATCATTAGGGAAAAGAACAAGAAATGTAAGTAATTTATTCACCACAATTAAACAATGGTTAGAACTTGTAAAAATTTAAGCCAGATAAACAAATGTGGCATGTAACAGGCAGAACCTGTGGATTTATCATCTTCTCTAATAATACCATTTTCCTTCTATATAAGAAAATATCAATTAAGCATAGCAAACAATTTTGTCAGCCCAATTTACCACTTCTACGGCCACCAAATGTCCTTCTCCAATGTTCCTCCTCTGCCATGGAATAATGCAAGTGACCTCCCCTTCCCATTTTATCTATGGCAATGCTTAATAAAGTGAGCCAGATATCCAAGGAATAAACCAGCTACAGACTATTAAATTAACTGGTGCCATAATTTCTTGCCATCTACATGCTTTTAGCATGACAGTGATTAATAGCACAAAGGGACTGAATTAGAGACCACATTTAGAAACCTATTTTGATAACTACAATTGAAATATATGCATGTGTGGATATGTATATGTAGAAAGACATACAAATGCCAAGATGCTAGAACAGTAATAATGATTAATTGATGCAATACAGTATATTATTAATAAAAACTAAGATCCAGCATTGAGCTGTTAGCATGCTACGCCAATAAATCTCACCTATTTTAGGACTGCGTGTAAATGTCACTAGATACGACAAACAAATTTTAATGTTCCTGATTCTCCAGTCCAGCTACAGCTTCTCATGAATCAAAAGTCATTTCGTTAGGGTTCAGTTCTTCTTTACGAAGGTCAGCAAATCATGTTAAATGGCTGAAAAACTGTTGAATATAGTGCATTCAGAAAAAGCACAATGTGTCACGACCTGGTTCTACCCCCTGCTATGCAGCCAGGCTTAGGCTTCCTCTATCATCACACACTTGATAGCCTGCCAACCAAAGTATTTCCTTTTACAACAAACAATTGAATTACAGATTATAAAGAGCAGTCTGGTTTAGCAGGTGCACTGTCAGTTCCTGCCATTCTCCAGTTTTGCCGTACCTACTCATCGTCAGGAGAACATGTTGCTAAAATTAACAGAGCACACCAAAAATTCCTCCACAGCTGTCCTGGGTAAAGTAGAAACCCGCTCCAGATCTTTCCCAACCACCTGTGCCTGCCCCAAGGCATGCTGCTTCCAAGCTCTGCCCTGCTTCCTGTTGTACAGCAGCGCCCAGAGGGTTTCGCTGAGACCTAATAAAGCTCTACAAAATTATCTGAATATTGGCGTGCCCACTGTGTCCATGGCACAAGTGGGCCATGGCCTATCTCTAAGTCTCCAGAGATAGATCTCTGCCGAATGCTGGAGCTGCTTTATTCATCTAATGTAGTTGCCTCCTCCTAGCATTTGTAGATTTGAGGTTAATTCATTCCCTTCAAACAGGATGGCAGCTAAGTAATAACAGGAGGACGAAAAAAAACCCTTAAAGGCCAAGAGAATTAACTGTGCCTTACCAAAGCCAACAAGGTCACGCAGTATTTGTGCCTGCAGGACAGGAGCAGACTCATCAGCTATGGGGCCTACAGGGAACTCCGAATCCAAAGCTGTCATCATCTGTAGCCATTATAAAAGCTAGTTGCTTTATTTTAGCTGAAGGCAAATGATCGTTAACTGCCGCTTTTCTTAGAGCCACACATAAGCAAAGGGACTGCCTGCAGGTCTCACAGATGCTGCTCCTGTGGAGCCAACACGAGAACTTGAGTTCTCCCCTGGACGCGGCAAGGGAACACGGGGGAATATTTAAGAGTATTTAATGAGACCATCAGCATTTCATGCCGGCCAATACACAATCTTTTAAAGTAATAAAAGCAAAGAAAATAGCTACTCTGTACTAAAAGTAGCCCTTTTCACTTAAACTGTTTACATCCGCTGTGAAGTGCCAGCTCAAACGAACACTGCCTGTTTGCAGCCTTCTTTCTAAAAATACGCCTTTATAGTACAGCAGCCGCTCTTTCTCTACAGTGTAATTATGGAAACTGCATGACTGCATTACTTCTAGCCAACGTGTGTTAAATAAGTGAACTCATTTTGTAGGAAACCTCACACCCAAGTCTGAAACCTCTCTCCTGTAACACAGTATTTACTTTCCACCTGGGCTGTAAACTATTAAAACCACAACGCCAAATCCTGCAGACAAAACTCACATTCACTGAAATCCGAACTGAAAACTGAAGAATTCTGAGCGATGCTATTCATGGTGAAGACAGCATTGGTGAAGGAGGGCCAAAGAACCTCAAGGAATTATTTCATATCTGTCAGCAAGCTCTCTTTATGGGGGGGCCTGCCCCTAAGCTAGGCTTTGCAAGCTGCCTACCTCTAATTTCTACTTCTTTATTTTTTTACATGTACTGATGTGAGCTGTTAGATGATGTGCACTAATTAGAGCATGGAATATGAACAATGACTGCACTAAAATATTCTTGTGTTAACTAACCACATCTCCCAGCCAAGTCTCCAGATGTGATGAACTATCGATCCTTTTTCTCCTCCTTCTACAAACCTAATGAACTATTGATTCTTTCCTGCTTCCCCCATTTTCTGCTTTGGCTTTGTGTACCCCTCCTCCACCGCCTGAGTCTCCTTTTCTGTCCAGCCTTCGGCAGGGCACGCGCTCGTCCTTCATTTCAGCCGTGCCTTTCTGCTCCCGAGTAGCTGCCAGCCCGTCCCACAGCAGGTACCCAACCGCAAACCTTTCACGTCAGAAATACAGGAGTGGATGTTGAGCTGTCAGCAATCAAGAGCGTTGCAAAGGAGATGGCTCTCCACCCCAGTGGCCGCTGTCCTGCCACGGTACGTACCTGTCACCTCCGGCCCTCCATGAGGCCTGGTCCTGCAGCCGCGCGGCCACTGGGTCGCCCCGGAGGCCATGCTGCCAGCAAAGTGAGGAAAGAGAGCGACCTCTGCTCGCTCCATCCTCCTACATCCTCTTCCACACAGCTCAACACAAGAGGACCCTCCCTGCTTTCTGAGGGGGTTTTGATGCTTATTGAGGCCTCCAAGCCTCTTTGCTCGCTCACACCTTTCTATCTGTAACAGCTCTGGAGGCTTTAACCTCCAGCACCTCATGACAGAGACAGAGGTATTTGTAGTTTCACTGTTTACAGGAGATTTAGCTGTACTTTACCCCCTGAATACTTTCCTTCACTGCTGGCAGCTTCTCTGCAGGCAGGGCAAGTGAAGAGAGCGTCCCCTCAGCCCCGCGCTGTGCAGAGATGACGACAGAGGACAGCAGTGTATTTGGCTGTTCCAGACAGATCGGCCACTTTGAGTTCACCCAAGATATAAAAGTAAAGAGTCAGTTTTCAAGTAAATTTTTTTCTATTTTTCTCTAAATGTATGGAAAAGCTGTATTTGCCATCTGACAAACGTAATTTCAGCCAAGAGTCTTCCCCTTACACATCCTCTCTCTGCTGGTCACCAGGCTGATGAATTACTGCTTCATCACAGCACCACCGCACGACACCTTCTCATTTCTCCACACAGCCTATTTTCCTTTCCCAATCCCCACCCTCCTCTCTGGAGGATGCAGACATTTAATCTCACTACAGAGCTCTGCTTTGAACTCATTAGCCAGTGTGACCTCAGTCAGTATCTCCTGCAGTACTCACCATAACCCAGCTGAAGCCAACGGCTTCGCTGCATATACACAGCAGTTCTGCAGATCTCAACTAGCTGGAGTAAAGCCTTTATCTTTGGCTTGTTATTCTATTTATGGCAATAATAACGAGTTTAAACAGAACACAAGAAGTTGCTAAGTTCGGTGGCACTTACAGAAGCATTATCTTTCCAATTGCATTCTAGTTTAAAAAAAAATTACTTGTTCCTTAATACCTGGAGACTGAGGATTGTTAAGGAAAGTGTATGTTCCATACAGACTCTTGAGTAACACTTAATGTCCAAATACTGGTAGCCAAGCTTGGGGAAGAAAAAAAAAAATCTGAAGGACTGAAAACAGTAACTGGTTCCTCATCAGAAGCTTTTCTCTCAACAATGACTACTGTCATAAGAACAGAAGTGTAAACACCAATCATACCCTAAGCGGTATTTGTCGCTTATTGTGAAATACTTTAAAAACCTTTTTTTTCCCCCTATTTTTGGCCTAGGAGTACAGCACTAATTCTCTTTTTACTTCAACGGGGCCAATTTGGGAGTCCTCCCAATAACACTGCTGGTAAAAATCTTGTAAGCAAGCTCTGTCTGCCTTGCCACAACAAGCTCCACTTTTATCGTATGATAGATACCATGTGCTAGCATAGTCCCAAAGAAGAAATAACAGAGCCAAACAAGAACATAAAATTAACCATGGGTACGTTGCTGTCATCTTTACCTCCAGATAAAACTTAGTGTGCATATATTCTATAGCTCAGCACACGGTATACCCTCATCCTTTCTGTAAATAGTACAGAAACACAATCCTCTTCTCTTCCTGCTTCAATATCCATTTTTTCTCCTGGTCACCTGTTTGAATCTCAACCAATGCAACATTAACAAGAGTGGAAAGGCAGTGTAGTGGATGCCAAATTGAGTGGCATTATCCATAACTGGCTTATATGGGGAGTTTATCTTCCACTACTACTTAGAAGAAAAGAAAATCGGAAAGCAAAATTCTTCCATTTATTTCAGGAAAAGGCACTTGCACTACTAAAGTACTGGGTTGTGTGAGAACATGGTGAAATATTGAGCATATGAAAGAAAAAAGACCCCCCCCAACAAACAACGAGACAAATGATAGCCCCAAGATAAGTCCCATGTTGCTTAACAGTACGAGGAACTCATCCAGACACTTTTCAGATAGAACCCAGAAGCTCCCCCTCCACTAGGAATGTTCATTTTAAAACCAAAAGGACAAAACCCTTGGACAAGCATACTAGAATAGGTGCAGTCACCCACAGAAAAGGATGTGCAAACCTGCAAATCTTTTGGGGAAAAGTCGTAAGCAAAACTAATTCTTAAAGCCTGATTTCAATCAGAACAAACTAAAGATGATAATGTTAACTAAATACATTTGGATCCCATAGTTAAAACAAAATCCAAGTTAAGAGGTTTGTAAAGAAACCACAGCCTGGCAGTGGAGGCCCTTTCCTTCTGGCTTGCCTTTCACTAATGAACTCCACAATTTTCCAGGTGGGAACAAATTCCCCCAGCACGTCCACGGAGAAGCTATTTCTTCCATCACCTTGGAGATACGGCCCTCAGCTGTGCATCAGCTTCCCGCTCCTCCCAGCAGCCGCCCGCATCCTGTACACCTTGAGCTGACCTCTGGGCTTGTGTCTCCTGCCACCTTCCACCCCCTTGGCTGAGCAGACGGAGCTGCTTTCTAGGAAGGAACCGTCACACCTTTCCTTCCTGGGGTCCCGCATGACATCGGGATGCAACCCCAGGATCAAACGAAACAGTTCTCAGGCTGGCTGTCATGTCACCCTCTTTTTGAAAAAAAAACCACAACACAGGATAACATTCAGTAAGTCGGTAATAAATACATTAAGCAGTTTTATCACCTGTCAGACCTTCTTAGCTTTTGATAGAATTTGCTCAGCCTTCACCATAAAAACAATATTTTTATGTTCCAACTTTGTTAAACACATTTAAAAGTAAAAATGTTATTGATTGCTTAAAAGTTGAAGTCAAGATACAGATACTAAAGCCTTTTGCTGAACCGGAAAACCTGAACTTGGCTGCATAGCGCAGGTATGGGATACAGTACTATTAATAAAACATAAATGTTAACAACAACAAGCAATAAGCTTGCCATTTAGAGTTTGTGTTTCCAAACTACCCCTCCTTCCCCAATTCTGAGAAAGTGTTAAGAGCTCACGTTGCTACAAATTATCTGCTCAGCATACTACTTCCCACCTGGAATAGCATTTGACTTCTTTATTATTCTTGTAAATTTATATGAGTGCTTGAGACTTATTACTACTAAATAATTTAATCAGCATGTGTCTCCAAACCTGGCTGCAGGAGACAACCAAATGAGCTAACTGAATGCAAAAAACAATGGCTGAATCGTAAGCTATCAGAGATGAGAGGCAGGAGGAGTTCCACTTCATCAGTCCTGTCTCTATAGTTTGCCCAAATCCCAACTCCCACACATTACGGGGACCACAAACAGCTCCAGCGAGTCATTTCCTCTATACAGTCTAACTTCCACTGTGAAAAAGTCACTCACGTTTTCCTTTCCAGGGAATGTAACACTGCATCAGCAGCATCAACCGAAGGGTGACGGGAAACACGCTAGCAGCGATGAGCTGCTACCCAAAACTAACTTTCACACAACCTCCTCCTCTTCCAAAACACTTGATGCAACAAAAGCCCCATTGTTGTGGCTCCAACCCAAAGCATGCAGACGCTCACCAGATGCTGCCAGACTAGGAAGCAAGGCAGAAAACGGTGTCTCAGCTGTTAGGAACTCGATGGGGCTTGATCTGCTGCTATGGAAGTCAGTGGAAGAAAGTCACTGCATTTCATGAGAGCGGACACGTACTGACAAAAGCTTATTTTCCGCAAGCAAACATCTAGAATATCCTAAAACAAGGTCTCTGAAAAGTGGCCTCATCTTTCTGTCTCTTCTCAGGCTCAGGAGATGCATCCACCAGTTTACCTTGCTCTGAGCAACAAGAGAAGTCCTCTCTGTCAAGGCCAAGTGTTCTAGTACTGGGCAGGACAAGACACACAGATCGCTCCTGAAAGATTGCGTACTGTGTAATGGGTACTCCGTCTTCTGAACTATCAATCTGACTTATTTTCTGCTGATATAATCTGAGCATTGCTTACAGTTACCCATCCATGCACGTCCCGAAGCATATTGTGTCACTCACTGTTTGGGGCTAATGATACTGTGACAAGTGTTTTGTCATGAAAAACTAACAAATATGTTGTATCCTGAGTTACAGAAAAACTGCAGTTCACCAGAACTTCTGAAAGGAGGAATAATGGAAAACCTCCACATGAGGATTTCCATCTTAGACTGAAGAAACCATATGTTTATTTCTAACAGTACTTATATACCTTCTGCTTATGCTTCAGAGTAATAACTGACCTTGGATGAAAGAAAACTCCCACAAAAAACACTCTTCACCTCAAGACACGTCAGCAGGAGAGACTATTCCAAAGTTACGGCACTGAGCTCTGTTATGACACAACCCATCCTTTGGGATAGAGGTGAGCAGGGAACAGCTTTCAGCTCACCTTTTACAAAAAGAGGAGCCTTCTGAGTTAACCTCACTGACGCGTGCCAGCACGGAAGGAAGCACTGCCGTGCACTCTGAAGAAAAGCCACACGCTGCTCTGGTTTTTTTAACGCTGGTCCCGGTTCTCGCAGTGGAACAGTCACTACGTTCATTAAACGCTGAGGATCAATAACTGATCCTCCTCTGAGCCATACACTGGCTGCATGTCAGAAGCCCATCACACAAATCATAACCAAATGAAATCTGACATCTAAACAGACGAGTGAAGTGTATTTATTTCTGGAAGAGCGATGTATTCCTTAGCTATCTAAATAGATTCACGCAGTTGTGTTTATGGTGCCTGACACTTGCTAACCAAATCAATGAACAGATTGTTGATCATTCCATTTCCAAAGCGATATAGGGAATTTAGACACATATCAATTTTAAATGACACTCTGAAAGCCCAATTTACACTGCTATGCAACCTAGCAGGATTTCTTTTGAGAGTTTTCAAACAAAACCCCAAATGAGTAAACGCAACATTATAAGAAAATTAGTACAACTGATGGTACATACTACATCCCTGAAATTACATTATTTGCCATAAAGATACTTAATACCTTGACAAATACAGAATGTTGACCCACTGCCCATTGCATTATTGAGATTTATCAACTTCTCCGGCTTGGCCACGCGCCTCGCCTGGGCCCAGGGCTAAGAGTGTTGCAGGCATGGCACAGACAAATGATACCTTAACAACAACAACAAAAGCCAGAACAAAAATAATATTAAAATTTACCTGTTGTATTTTAACAGAAAAAAACCTGAAGCATGAGTAGGTGCTTGGTTATTTCAAGAGCTAGGCGCGTGCTACAGGCTGCAGCCATCTAACAGGCAACTCCTGTTCCCCTTGTCTTTTCTCACTCTCAGCTTCCAAGAAACACTGCAATAAATGTAAACTAAAAAAGGTGATTTCTAGTACATTAAAGGAATATCCTGAGTAAAAAACCCAAACTCCCCCACCTTTCAAAAATCTTAAATAGATCTCAGTTACACAGACACACACCAAAACAGACAAAAAAAAGACAAGTAGAGCTAGTGGAGAAGGGAGGAAGAGGGCAAAGGGATTTTTAATCTGTTATTTCACATGACTCTGACACGCTTTGTGATCTTTAGATGACCGAAGTAGTATCCTCTGATCTTCTGCATTTAAATACACGTCTGCTTACATATGCCACACAATTTTAGACTGTGGCACAGGTACAGGAAGGGAAGAGACACAGACCGTGTTGCTCTGGGGCTGCAGAGACATCGTGACCCACTGCTGCTTTCCGCCACTGCATTTTGCTAAGGACTAACGACCATGAGAAGCTGACCAGGGTTGATCCTGGCTAGTACATCCAACCTGGGACTTATCAGCCCAAATCTTGCAAATAAAATAACCAAACAACAGCAGTCATGGGAGTTTACACAAACAACATGAACAAGAAGTTGCACAGCCCTTGTAAGGATAATTGCATCTTCAGAGCTTCATCTTCAGGCACTTTAAGGGGAGAAAAAAAAAAGATACAGGAAAAAAATGTGACTCGTTTCAGAAGTATGCTCTCCATGATCATGTAGAAGTAACTGTTTTTTATTAATTTTATAAAACCTTACAATGTTGTGGGATTTGGGTTTTTCTTATTTTATGCAAACATTCTGGAAAATAGGTTTGAAAGGGCTTGTCAGTGCCACCAGGCTTCCAAGCCCTGTTAAATCAAGGCCTCCTGAAGTCCTATCTTAATGCCAGTGCCAGTTCAGACCATGGGAGAATCAGCACAACTTGCAAGCTGAAGCCTTTCACAATTTGGAAATTCGCTATACTGTGACATTTTAAAAGTTAGATTGAAGAAAAGGAAATATACACATTCATTTGCTTTAAAACACTGTGGGGCTTTTTGTCCTCTAGAGAGGCTGGAAGGAAAAGACCAACGTAGGCAGTGCCTAGGGCAGCGTGAGCACTGTGCCCTGCAAGCAGGGACCCACG
>WHYT01016523.1:121002-158265 GCA_009806455.1 Tetrax tetrax
TTTGCCATAAAGATACTTAATACCTTGACAAATACAGAATGTTGACCCACTGCCCATTGCATTATTGAGATTTATCAACTTCTCCGGCTTGGCCACGCGCCTCGCCTGGGCCCAGGGCT
Organism: Tetrax tetrax; assembly: GCA_009806455.1. Lineage (NCBI taxonomy): Eukaryota > Metazoa > Chordata > Aves > Otidiformes > Otididae > Tetrax > Tetrax tetrax. The sequence goes on from WHYT01016523.1 coordinate 121,122, forward strand.
AAGAGTGCTGCAGGCACGGCACAGACAAATGATACCTTAACAACAACAACAAAAGCCAGAACAAAAATAATATTAAAATTTACCTGTTGTATTTTAACAGAAAAAAACCTGAAGCATGAGTAGGTGCTTGGTTATTTCAAGAGCTAGGCGCGTGCTACAGGCTGCAGCCATCTAACAGGCAACTCCTGTTCCCCTTGTCTTTTCTCACTCTCAGCTTCCAAGAAACACTGCAATAAATGTAAACTAAAAAAGGTGATTTCTAGTACATTAAAGGAATGTCCTGAGTAAAAAAACCAAACTCCCCCACCTTTCAAAAATCTTAAATAGATCTCAGTTACACAGACACACACCAAAACAGACAAAAAAAAAAGACAAGTAGAGCTAGTGGAGAAGGGAGGAAGAGGGCAAAGGGATTTTTAATCTGTTATTTCACATGACTGTGACACGCTTTGTGATCTTTAGATGACTGAGAAAGACACAACTCTCTGATTAACAACCACTGCTTCCCCTGTGAACTACACCAGCGCTGGGAAGATCTTTCCAAGAATAAAGCGTTTCTTCTGGGGAATGGAATCTTCCTCAAAAGAAGAAGAAAAAAACAACAAAAAAAAAGACAGTAGTCAGTTATGAAGTAGTATCCTCTGATCTTCTGCATTTAAATACGCGTCTGCTTACATATGCCACACAATTTTAGACTGTGGCACAGGTACAGGAAGGGAAGAGAGACAGACCGTGTTGCTCTGGGGCTGCAGAGACATCGCGACCCACTGCTGCTTTCCGCCACTGCATTTTGCTAAGGAGTAACGACCATGAGAAGCTGACCAGGGTTGATCCTGGCTAGTACATCCAACCTGGGACTTATCAGCCCAAATCTTGCAAATAAAATAACCAAACAACAGCAGTCATGGGAGTTTACACAAACAATATGAACAAGAAGTTGCACAGCCCTTGTAAGGATAATTGCATCTTCAGAGCTTCATCTTCAGGCACTTTAAGGGGAGAAAAAAAAAAAGATACAGGAAAAAATGTGACTCGTTTCAGAAGTATGCTCCCCATGATCATGTAGAAGAAACTCTGGTTTTTATTAATTTTATAAAACCTTACAATGTTGTGGGATTGGGTTTTTTCTCATTTTATGCAAACATTCTGGAAAATAGGTTTGAAAGGGCTTGTCAGTGCCACCAGGCTTCCAAGCCCTGTTAAATCAAGACCTCCTGAAGTCCTATCTTAATGCCAGTGCCAGTTCAGCCCATGGGAGAAACAGCACAACTTGCAAGCTGAAGCCTTTCACAATTTGGAAATTCGCTACACTGTGACATTTTAAAAGTTAGATTGAAGAAAAGGAAATATACACGTTCATTTGCTTTAAAACACTGTGGGGCTTTTTGTCCTCTAGAGAGGCTGGAAGGAAAAGACCAACGTAGGCAGTGCCTAGGGCAGCGTGAGCACTGTGCCCTGCAAGCAGGGACCCACGGCACCCAGAGCTTGCAGGGGACAAATGCTGCCTCTTGAAGGGGGGAAGGAACTCACACTGAGCCACAGCAAGGAGCCTTCCGTAACTTTCCATTTCCCGGTCCTCGTGCCGCCAAGTGCCGCTTGTGTTTGTCACACAGCAGATCAGTGAGACCCCACACGGGGTCTTAAACACGTTGTGCCAACAGCGGGGCCTGAGAGCCGATACTACAGTCCCACTCAGCAGCTGCTCCGGGATTATCGCTTCCGTGTAAAGCAACAGGTGCTCGTTCATAAAAAACAGACTTACTTCTCCGAGGCTGTCTTCCTGAGGGCCATTATCCACAGACACACGTGTGGCCTGGACTGGATTTCTTACTCTCATTCCCAGGATTTTAAGAAAAATAACCTGATAGTCTGCAGCCATATGCAAACGGGCTTTCACCGTCCCAGATGATGAGGAGGCAGGGATGGACCCAGTCTCTGAGAACAACTCTCTCCCTGGAAACCTGCGCGTCTTCTCTGCATGGACTGCGCCTGCTGCTTCATCTGCTGCATTTTGCTGACTTCACTTCTTTCGTCCTACTTGCTGCAAAAGTATCCTCAATTGTTATTAAACTATGTTGGTACCATGTTAAGGGCTGCAATTTAATAGCAAAAAGCAGAACAAAAGTTTTGCAAAACCTCTATGACCTTTCTTAGTAATAACGCTCACCACACACCCCACTGAAATTTCCTAATTACAAGTATATGAAATATACTTCTATTTTGTTTGATTTTACACGAAAAGAGAGATCCTTGCTCTCTAAAAAGGATTCTGCGCTGGCTTCACAGACTCTGCCCCACAAACATTGCATTAATTCACCCCGGCCAGCCACCAAAGACACAGATATCTCCGCAGCAGAGAGCGAGAACACTATCAGCTTGTTCTGAATCAGCAGAGACGCTGGCAGCTTTTCAAGTCATCCGAAAAAAATTAGGTAGTGCACAAAGAATAAACTTCAAAGCACTCATCCAGAATTCCCTGTGGGAAAGAGCAGGCATTTGTTGCATGCTCATTCCAACAATTATCCTGTAGGTCCTGGTTATTCATAAACTTCTAAATAAATTTTTAAATGCAAATAACAGAATTCATGTTAAATAGTAAGCCCTGAGGGACAGATGCCGTATTGATGCTGCACTGAACAGAAAAAGCCTGTTCACTTCCTTTCGGCTAGATTACAGTTCAAAGGATCCCCAAGAGGATGATTCAGCAGTTAATGCACATCCTTCAGTATTAAACTGATGAATCTCTTTCCTCAGACCACACACAATCACCACCCTCCTCTCATTTTTAAATTTTTCATGCATGAAAAATACTCAGTCACAAGAGGAAACTGTTCTTTATTGGTACTTCAGGGAGAGAGGACTGGCACGGGAGCCACAAACCAGGCTGGATTTTCAGGCTACCCGCTTCCAGACCCAGGTTTGCAGATCCTACTGCGCGTACATTTGATGTGAGCATTTCCAACATTTGTTTAGCAGAATTACAGCCTTTATGTTAACTTGAGAAGTTTTTGACAGAAGCAAGAACTCTTTGAACATGGACTGTGTACAGCTAGTTTGAAAGGAAAAAAGGGATTTGGTTTTGTTATTTTAATACCTTACACTTCACTCCTGCCTCCTGTAGAAGCACTAGCAAGGCTATCACAGAACCGAATAAAAGCAACATCTTTGTTTTGCAACCAATTTCCATTTCAAAGCAGCAAATCTAGACATCCCTGTTTGAATGATTTCTTAAATCTCATTTCCATATGCTAAGCAGAGAAGTAACCTGCTGCTCCTGTTCTGTACTGTGAAAGCTTCCGACCTACAGATCCATTTGATAAAGGCATGAAAACAAAGCATACATATACTCCCTGGGGCTTTCTGCTAAAGAGATGATTTGCATGAGGCTTTACAAATTAGCCTTTTTCAAATGAATGCAAAATCCCTCATTTACTCTGTGCACTCAGCGAACAGATTATGAAATTCATAATACTGCATAAAAGAAAAATATATTAATTGTAACTGCTGTTTTGGACAGGGATATTATGGGGTGATCCTAACCTCATTGGTACCTTCAGAAAGAAAAAGGGCTCTAATAAACACTCGTGCTGCTAAAATACTATTCCTGAAGCTGGCCATGGGTACATTGAGGGCGCACAATCTCTTCCTCACTCGGTCTGTCTGGGATATTTGTTGTCTGTATGGCTGCTGTGCAACCAAGACAGAAAATAATGTCAAACCTGCACGGTACTCCTCGCTGTTGGGGGATGTTTCTGTGTTTCTAATTTGCCTTCGGAAGCAGATACATTGCTTTAATGCCTTGGTAGATTTAAGCATTCCAAATGAACAAACGTGAGGTACGCAAGGAAAACTGGTTCATTTCACCCACTTCCACTTATTTCAAAGTTCAGATGGAAACATGTAATGTGTAAGCCTTGAACCGCAGAAATACAAAAAACATGCTCATAAAAATTAAATACACATCCTATTTCGGCCACATCCTTCTCAAATATTTCTGCAAGCTACATTCAAGATTTCAACCCAAGCTGCCTACAATTGAGAAATGTACTGTGAGAAACCCGTTCTCCAGGCCGCAAGTTCAGCCCCAGGCACAGAAACTGCCGTACCCCCATGTTTAGATTTTTATTATTATTATTATTTTTAAAAAGAAAGTCGTATTAAGATACTAGCTCAGAGCAACACTCTCCAAGTTAATTGCTTCCACGTAGTTTGTGGAGGCAACAAACACCACAGGAGCACACACCGGGCCTACATAAGCCACAATTTTACCCTTTGCTATTTTGGCACCATTAATCCCTTCCCTCCCCCCAGCTTTTTTCCAGCAAGATGGGCTCAGCGTTACCCCATGTGATGTCAACAGTTATTTTGTGCTGATTACTGGAATCAAATCTCCAGACAGGATATATTTCCAGCTGTCTACGCCGCCTTACGATAAGCTGATGGATGACTCATCCTTTTTCCCCCTTGAGCTGAAGTCACTCAAACAGGAGACTCCTGCAGCAGGGGTGAGCCGCAAAGACCTTCCTCTGCATTTAACGTACATCAGGACTTTATCCGTGTACGTGATGACAAAAAATAATCCTAGAAAATTTGTTATTTTTAAGATTTCAGTGTATATAAACCCACCAGTAAACAGGCATTAATTTCCAAGTGCTTGCGAAGGGGAATATCTCAACGCCACGACTGCACCTCACCTTGTCACGCACATTAAGCAGAACACAAGCAATTAAAAATCAACTACCATAAACATAAATATACCACAGGAAGATGAAGTGTCAGTAGGAACAAAAACGGGACTTTTTACATCAACTACCTAGATGCTGCAGATTTGCCAGCAGAATCAAAACCTGACCAGAAGATGGGCTGATAGCAGAGACCAAGTGACAGAGACCACCGGCCCAGCAAGTCTGTAGGCAAAAAGCACTGCAAAAAGTCTGCTCTTGGTGTGGATGGGGAAGGATGTGACTTCTCATTATCACAGACAAATTTAAAAGAGGGGAAGTGTATTGATGGCACGCCTGTCTCTCACTTCTGTCAACATCAGCAAAATAGTATTTGATGAAAGACTGAAAAGAGTTTGTGGATTTGTTTTTTTTTTTAAACCAGATAAGTCAGTTTACAACCACGGCTGATTATCTTAATGTATGGTGTACCAACAGAGGAACGAGTTTTTCGTGAGCTCCATGAATCAGCTGGCTCGGTGAGACGTGCACGTAACCCATTTCTGCTACCTGTACGTTGGTCTCTTTCTACAGATGTGGGCCAAGCACCAGGAAGTCCTCGAGTACAGTTGAGCATGTTCCTACACGCCATTCACTCCAAATGAACTGAGGCATACACTGGAAGGATTTTCTAAACAAAGCTCACGCCCTGAGCGGGGCTTGCTGCTCAGTACACGGCCATGGCACTAGCACGTTCAGCTTCTCTCGTTACCCAAACTCGCTTTTGCTGAACTGCACCTGAGGACACTGGAGTTTGAGTTCTGTGCTATACGGGTGCCCCTAGCACTCGGCAAATATTTTCTGGGTAAACACATAGTTTCTTCATGATACCCTTGAGCAATACAAGGAAGCCCTGGAGTGGTTTTAGCATGATATGGAACTAGAATCTTTGATACCTAATAAAATACAATACTGTGTGCTATGTAAAAGACATTCAAGACACATGTATCAACTGCATGGTTCTTCAGTTATAAAGTTTGCTCGTTTATGGTTTAAGCCCTTGTGTGAAGTCAAAACAGAGCTGCTAAGCTACTCCATCAAGACACAAGATTTAACCTACTAAAAAAACCAAACTTCTCTTGAAGCGAATGGTGTATGTGGGGGGATTTTCAGCACCAAAATGGCTTTCCTCATTTCTTAGTACTTAATTTGCCAGTTCAGGGAGCTACCCAGAAACCACTAGAAAACAACATGGAAGAGAAGTCTCGCTTTTATCACCTTGATGTACAAAGCAACGAAAGAAGCAAGATATTTAATCAGGAAATGCAACCTGAAGCATGAACCTCATGGAGGGGAAAAAAAACCCAAGCAAACAAAAAACCACCAAACCAAACAACAACCTAGTTTCCAGGCACAATAAAATGCTGATATTGGAACCTATTTAGCACAACAATGCCACCAGTATACCCCTAAGCACTAGCCCGTGTTTGCAGTACGACTTGCTTTGCTCCAGGAGATACTGATTTTATTGCATGGCTATAATTTAGGGAGTCATCCAAAGCAATTATAAAATTTTACTAATTAGCCTCCTTGCGTCTAGATGTGACTTCAAGGTCACAAATAGACGCGACAAATTGGAACTACTAAAAGAAATCTCTTACTGCAAAGAGTTAAACTATCTTTTCGCTTCCTTTCTCAAACAAAAACCCAATCGATTCTCCACGGGGCCCACATTGCATTATTGATGTAGAGATGACATAAAATATCCATAATGCCATTAGCTGCTGTCTAAAAGAAACGTTAGCGACTACATGATATTTAACGACAAAAAGGCAAGAATCCTGCGGTGCCACTCTCGCTCGCTCACAGCAGTCACCGAGGAATCTATCGACCCAGCGTCCGTCAGCCAGATGTGCATTAGCCAAGGGCCTCATAGGCTTCGCAGACCAAAAGCTGTCACATCTCTTGTGCCTTATCCAGCCAACAAGGGAAATCGCCCGCTATTAAAGGTTACTTTGCAACATGTGTTCCTGGAAACCTTTACCTTCCAGATCTCATACGGAGGCAAAGACCTCAGATCCAATAAATGGAATACCTTTGTATCAAGGTAGCAGAACTTCAATTTTAAAAAAAAAAAAAAACCAAAACCAAATCCACTCTCTAAAACAAAAGGAATTTACTGCATATGTTCTGATGAAGTGTTCCAAAGGATAATAAATTACCCGCACTATTAGAACACGCAACTTACTTCCAGTTCATATTTTCCCTCAAACCAGCAGATCCTCTTGGGCCCCGCGTATATGAACTGAGAGAGCTCTTTCTCATCAGTTTTTCTCCCTGAATCCAAACTCCCAAGCCACGGTGCGGTTTCTGGCTGAAGGAGAAGTGAACCAGGCAGGGAAGGCAGCTGACAACCACAGTACGGAGGGCAACCTCGCCTCTGATGGACAGAGACAGAAGATGGTTCTTCCATGCTTCAGAATGTTGCTTTTATTTATTTGTGTATACCTATGTTGATATGTGTATGTACAGAGAGAGGAAAATGTGATGCAGGAGTTGATGTGGAGTTCTCAAAGAAAAATGTTTCTAAGCTTTTCTAAACAAAATTAAACAAACAAGGCCTTAGAGTGATTTTCAGAAAAAATACGTATTTCAATCATGTAGTAAGTTTTAACTGGGACATTTGCTTTACCACTTTATTTACACATACTTTAAAATCTTACATTGAAAGGCAGACATTTAAACCGTAACGGAGAAACGTGTGGATTCACCCACACGTTTTCCCTTCATGGAAAACAGCAATCACTCACCTACAGGAACTATTTGTCAAGGGAGATGCAGTAAAATTTCTCTTAAAAATGTCAAAGAAGAGGAAATTTCTTTCTCCCCAGATGCACTGCATATACTCGTTCAATACAATAACGGGATCCGCAGCGCCTGTGGGCAGGCCCTGGGCGATGCCACCAATCCCCAGGAACCCCAAGGGCTGAGGAGAGAGATGCGAGTCGTAAACGCGGAGGGGTACTGCTGTTTACCTTGGCCTCATCCCAGCACAAGCTTCTTAACAACAAAACGCCAAGCTTTCTCCCTCGCCTTACAAAGTTTCTGCGAGCACACGGCCACGTTAACTCTGCAGCAATCGTAGTACCCAGAGCAAGACAGGCAGAACCCATTTGCTCCACAAAAAGTTTCTTTGTAATAAAGCAACGCCAAGCAGGAAGCGAAATAATAGAGTCTGTGTTTCTAATACAGTAGCCGTCTAGTCAAAAGATTTTTGTAATAAAATGTAACAGCAAATAAAAATTTGCACTAAGAGCTTATGCGACGAACGAATGCTTCCACAAAAGTACACGAATGCACACCAACAAAAATAAGCATCTGATAAAACAGATTCTTATGCAAAAAGCTCTTACGTCTGTTATCCATGTTTGTTACAGGGTGTTTTTAAATATGCTGATGTTCATTCGAATGGGAGTCAATCCCAATATGAAACTCAAATAATTTTCTTAATGAAGTCACCTTTAATAAGCCCACCTGCAAAATCATCCTATACCCCAAAGTGATCATACTATCAAGGTACCCTACTCTCTTTTCTGTCCAGGATTCACCAGTTTCAAGAATATGTTATATATTTCGCCAGCCAGATCTTCAGAAAAGAGCTTTATAAATAAGGCAGAGTCATCCCATGCTACTTTACACGCTTCTCTTCCCCCTTGAAGCTTAATACAGCACGCTCAACACAGCAGCAGTAACTAAACTCAGCTCCTACGCCCCAGAAGCAATCCAGTCAAATATTAAATGTCATCAGATAATACTGACCCAGCAAGCCCCCTCGTCTTTTGCGACCGCAATCAGAGTTCGAAAGCAAATTCTATGCTTGTGAAAGACAAAAAACACAAGCTATGGCTAGAACACCCAACTGACCCCAAAGTACACATAGCAGGGATGGGGCGAGGGGGGGATAAAGAGGAAGAGTCTAATACTGGGTCTCAGCTGCCCTGGGGTACTCCGAGCCGGTCGCAGATCACCACTTTCTTCTGTATCAGCCCTCTTCAGTCCTGGGCTTATCAACCAAGACAACTAAAGAGATTACTTCTAAGAAGACCATCAATAAACCCAAAACATCGATATGAAGGAATTCATCCATGTTTTCCATGGCCAAGTCTTTTGCGTGATGCGCACAACATGTTACCAAGTCCCAGCCTCGGTATTTCTGGCACCTGAATGGGACCTTAAGGTCAGGAAAGAACATGAAGTGTTTCAAAGCCCTAACATCATCATCACAGCACTGTTAAACTGTAGTTTTTGAAGAGCTCAACTTCTCTCAACAAAACAGCAGCAGGGAGCTTACAGGGAAGACTGTGCAGACTGTACTGTCCAGTTATGTTCCGTATTTAAAATAACACTAGGAAGAAAAAAAAAAAAGAGTTTAAAAAGACACAAAAATAAAATAGAAAAGGCATAGAGTTCAGGTAATTCCTTCAGAAGAACACACGCTTAGCTCCAAAAACCCACAAACACAAGTTTCTGGTATTGTTGCATTACCTAGAACCTCCATTTTTTTCCCACTCAATGAATTAAAAGCCAAACTGGCACACTATTTTGGTGACACATTTGTAAGTGATGTTTTGGGGGAGGTGAAGATTTGCAACAGAGTCATACCAACTCCAACTGCCAAAAGGTGTCCCGATGCTTCACTCCCTGCCTTCGGATTCAGTAGGAATTCTATTCTACAGCCAGCCCACCGAGACCAAACTTGCACCAGCTCTCCTAGGAACAGCACGAAGCAAGAGGCAGCTTTTGTCAGGTGCTGCATAATGCATTAAGGGTCCGATACAGAGCGTCAAGCCCCAGATGTAAGCAGAAACCAGACACCAGCGTTAAAAGGAATCGATCCGTATCTACACTGGACGTAAGTCAGAAAGGCCAAATTTCCCATGAACTCAGACAAAACCCAAGTGAACCATTTCAAGGGTCCATATTGGCAATTTTAGCAATACCAGTTTTTACCCATTTTCTGAACACAGCTCCTATTTCCAGTACTGTACCAGTTAGTTAACCAGTGTAACCTGCCAACAGAACTCTCAAAGCTGTGTCTAATCAAGCAGATATAAAGCTAGTCAGGAGGAGGCCTTCGCTTCCCTTGCTATCCTGAAGCACTGGTGATGGATTTGAATAACATACAGATTTTTAGATCAGACTTTGTGTACTTCTTTCTTAATAGAACCTTCTCCTTCTTCACAGGTTGAGCTGCATCTACTTTCTAAAGAGAAAGAAATCAAAATAACTGCCGCTCTTCCTCAGCGGGGAAGGCTTTACACTTACTGGTTTGTGATGACCAGTTCTGAATGAAAGATGGGTCAGCAGCTACCTGCAACAACATGTACGACTTCCTTCCAGGATTAAAGGTTACCTGAATATGAACAGATGCCCGTATTCATCTCAGGAAAAAAAGATGGAATTAACTCCACTACTGAGCAACAGCAGGAATTCTGCCATGGTCTAATCTCTTCTGAGGGCAGTTTTTAGGCTTACCTATAATAATCCGTTTTAAGCTGTTTCCATTTTAAGTCGTTGAAAATATTTTATAAACTGTGTCTGACAAAAACTTGTTTTTAGTCTCCTGGAACTATTTTAAGCATTTAGTTAGTAATGGAAAACACATGCGAAAAGCAGAATACAAAATAATTCTACCAGTAATATTTCCATACTTCATTTTAATCTTATTCATAGAGGGAAAGTGGAAATTAAATTCACTTTATATGACCAGACAAACCAGTCCTGTCATCCCTGCTGTAATGCATAACAACTTCTTCAGTGCTCTTCAAAATTACTTGACATTTTACTAAAAATCAAGTTACACTCTCTCTCCTATCGTAGATCATTATATGCAGAGCCACAAATTTACTTCTGTTACCTCCCAGCATTTTAGTTTTAATAAACATATAACTAAAGCTTGTATTTATTTTAATGTACAAGGGAAGCATCATATGAAATTTTAACTTTTTTTTTTATGAGCAGATAATTTTACTACAGTTTACTTAACGCTATTCTGTCTTCCATTTTCTGTGCTGAAGGATGTAACTGGACTGCCACCTTCAACCAATATCAGTAGATCCTTTATGAATATATTTAACCTCTTTTCAAACCCATTTATACTTTCGATTTCCACATAATCTCACCACAATGATTCGTAGGACTGATTTTTCAATATATATATTTAAAAAAAAAATATATAAGGCACCTGATATTTCACTGGAACACCTCAGTCATCAGATTTTGACACAAGACCTTCCACAGTCACTTTTCTGTGCCATTTATGAATGCATTGATTTTTTTTTTAATATTCTCTGCAGTTATTTCTTTTTCAGGCTGAAGAATTAAGCCAAAACAAACTAGAGGAGGTGGTTTGTCACATAACACGTATGTAAGTTGCCACAGCGTGCTCTGGATGCAAAAAGCTTACACAGCTCCACAAAAAGAGACTAGAGAGTTTAGGAAACTAACTACTAAGGGTTATTAAACACATACATATCTGGCTGAGTAAATCACTGAAATCCAGATTATGAGAGGCCAAGGGATCACTCAGACAAAATAAGCTTCATGGAAATCAGGAAAAGAATAGGGATCACCCCATAAGCTTACCCAGTTCCCATACTCTCCCTTAGCCAGCTACTAATTGTCATTATATTATGTATTATATTAATTATGTAATTGTATATTAATGATGTAATTATATTATTATGTATTATATTAATTATGTAATTGTCAGCCATTAATTGTCATGTTGGAAAGGGTCCAGAGGAGGCCAGGAAGGTGCTGAGAGGGCTGGAGCCCTTCTGCTGTGAGGCCAGGCTGGGAGAGCTGGGGCTGTCCAGCCTGGAGAAGAGGAGGCTCCGGGGAGAGCTGAGAGCGGCCTTTCACTACCTCAAGGGGGCTATGGGAAAGATAGGGAGAAACTCTTCAGCAGGGCCTGTTGTGACAGGACAAGGGGTAATGGTTTTAAAATAGAGGGAGGTAGATTCAGATTAGATATTAGGAAAATATCTTTTACTATAAGGGTTGTAGTTCTACAAGAAACGGAGGTCGATTTACCTCTGCTTTCAGGACCAACATCCCACTGCTGCTAATAACAGTCTGGCACTGCAGAGCTGGTTTGAGCCGCACGTTACACGCTTGCTGCTTTGCTGTAGCTGCCCTGGAGTCAGAGGCTCGTCTGGCTGCACCTGAACAGCGAGGAGGAGCGGAGGCCAACAGACCCCGACGGTGGCGTTCTGGGAAGTGCGGCGATCGGGCAGTCCATGCCGCCAGTGATGGCGGTGCTTTGAGAAATGAGGCAGAAGAGACGGATATCCCCGTAAGGGACACCCAGGAAATGCCTATAGGGACACTGCACTTAATGACGACACCTTCTAATGCACTTCAGGGCACACGTCTGTGTCAGCCTAATTAAAACCAGAAATCATTTACTGTTCGCTGTTCTTCCTGTGAGGCAGGAAACAACCGGAGACCGATGGCAGGAGAAGTGCCCCAGAGGACACTGAATTCCCCACTACAATTACCTAGCAAAAAGGGAAGTAACATCTTCGGAGACTGCTGTCTGCACCACACAATTATGTGTTTAATGAAGCAGTTGGTTTCACTTTTTCAAAAACAGCTGAAGGTGTTTGATGAGAATTTCAAGATAGGCCCTAAAGTGGGTAAGAATGAAATATCTGTATGCATCCATCTTGGATGGCCCATATGGGGCTTGGAAACTGTCTGCAGAAGCTTATTTGTAAAATTACAATGCAGCTAAATGGGGAGGTCATTACCTAAAAACAGATAAAGACCTGGAAAATTTACAGGCCTAATTCTGCTTAGTCCAGAACATTTCATTCTTTCAAAGCATCATGTCATACCAAACATCGGCCTTTATGCGAAAAAGGCTCCATTTGCTTACCAATTTATTGCACTCCGGGAAAAACAGAAAGGCAAGATCCAAAACAAGTCAAAGAGCCCTGAAGAAACCAAGTGACTGAGACCAGCTTTGACACAGAAACAGAAGGAAAAGAGGCCCTGCCCAGCATCAGCAGTCTGAAGGCCCAGAAGGCCTCTTAGGCCTCCTCAGGCCTCCCCCACCTATCAGCTGAAAACCCATCTCTCTGGGTTTTGTTCTTTTTTTTTTTAAAAAAAAAGAAAAAATAAAATTAGAGTTTCTTCAGAGGATTAATTCAAACTTAGATGGGTTTAAGACACATCCAGACAGCTTTGCACAACTGCATTTTTATGACTCACTCATTTGGCTTACCCCAATTTCCTCAAAGATCATTTCTCCCTTTTTACCTCAGAAGACTATTTCTAAATACTGTTTCTGCAAAACAACGGGCAGAATCAGTAGAACAGAGCCCATTTTTCAAATCTGTAGGAATATAAACAGTATCATTTGCAGATTAAAGAAAGAAAATAAGAATAAGTAAAAGATGGCTTACAGTCGTTCACTCAGAAAAGGACAACACAGCACTTTTCTTCCCTGCCCCTGAAAAAACAGTATTTTACAATGCTCACTGCAGAGAAACCAGAGGAACAGCATCACCCGTACCTGCTCCCTAGCAGAAGGCATTCCTCCATCACCAGCTAAAGCAACACAGAAGACTTTTTGCACGAGGAAATACCCTTTACCAGCAGCCCGTGGATTTCAGAGGAGCACACAGCATCACTGAGCTCCACTGAGGATCAGAACATTATTGTCAGATGAGCATTGGGAAATGGATTTGCCATCTGTCTTTTTGGCTCAAAATCTTAAAGCTAAAAGCTTGGAAAAAAAAAGTTTGGTGGGGGTTTTTTGCTTTGTTTTTGTTTGGTTGGTTTTTTTGGTCTCTTTGTTTGTTTTGGTGTTAGGGTTTTTTTTTGTTTGTTTGTTGTTTTTTGGTTGTTGTTTTTTTTTTTTTAACACAATGTGTGTTCTCATATTTCTTATATAAATGCAAGTTTCTGCTTTTCTTAGTATTGAGCAACTTCCCAAATAGAGAGTACATTCAATTAGAATTTTCCACTGCTTTAAGAGCAGGCCAATTCCTATCAAACACCTACTTTCAGGTATTACTTCAATCACTAACCATGTAGAGTCAGCCAAAAGCTCTCACTGAAATGCCTAACTTTCTTTAAAAAATTAACACTGCAAAGGCAGTTGTGCCTTTGTGTGTGTGTGAGGAGAGAATATACCTAGAAGAGGTTAAAATTAACGAGATTCAGATCTACAGCTTATCCTGTTTATAAAGAGCAAATAATGACATTTATCATTGTAAGCAATTGTCAACGATTGAAAAACAAACAATTGTACAAAATGTTAATTCAGCTCCCTCCTGCCTAATGATTATCAACATGCTTTTTCAGATACAGTATTTTGTAATTTCCTACCTAGAAAAGTAATCCTTTTCCCAATTTAATGTTACATGCTTACTATAACAGTTTATTAAGATGTCTTATAAATTAAATAAGTAAATTCACACTTAAAGTGAATTTCTGTTAAACCAAAACCACAATAATTCAGAATAATGGGGAATAAGCAATTTAGTGTACTACAGCAAAAAGTGACATTTAGATTCTCCGCTCCCTCATGTTTCATCCATAAAATGTTTCTTGATACTTGCATTTTAAGGAGGTTTCTATCAACACAGAAATCTGGGGAACAGAAAGCAGATGGTGGTTCCAGCCGAGCGGTCGTATGAGAAGTTGCTTGGAGCTCCAGCATTTGCTGACCGGCGCATTCAGCAGGTTGCTGAGAAACCCATCGGCCACAACAGCGTAATGGTTTTTCTTGCTCCGAAAGTAGCACTATACCCCAAATGACAGGCCACTTCCACAATAGTGTATTCCCCATTAGAAAATCTCTAACAACAACAGCAAAGCATTGCGGGGAGGCCTCTCTAGGTGGCTAGACATCCATCCCTCACCCCAAAAGGCATGCTTTTTTAGAGTTTTGGAAATAGCCAATTTCTACTGCGATGCCTCCTCAGCAGTGAGCTTTTACTGACTACTCACTAAGGCACCTCATCTAGACCCTAGACAGGTCACACCTAGCATCTCCACACCACACCAGACCCTGGATGTCTAGAGACCAGAGCAGCAGGATGGGGGTAAGGAGCAGAAGGACAGAACTGCTGCTGCTCCACAGCCAGAGAAGCTGCTGGAGGCATCACCCCCTTCAGTACAAACTTCAAATAATAGAATCTTCAGGTTGGAAGAGACCTCCAAGATCATCAAGTCCAAATCATCATTCTGTTTTGTTCCATCTGCATTCTGTTTTGAGGACAAACTTCTCGTATTATTTTAAGATTATAGCTTATATACGTATTATATATTAAAGGTGTTCAGAAAAAATGGGCCAGAGGAAGCCTGGGGGGGGATATGCATCCTCAGGAAGCTGCCGTTTGCATACAGATGCATTGTTCACGCTGCCAATTTATGTTTCATTCAGAAATGTTGTCCAGGATGAGGATAAAAGGCTGTAACTCCAGTATTTCAAGTACATCAGGCTACATGCTGGATTTTGAAGATGTTTGCATCATAAACCATTTAGCTTCTACTTCATTCCTGATCAATGAAATTATTAAATGCCTTAAACTTCTTACTGGTGATCAGTTATACCTGGAAGTTAAGACAATTCTTTTAGAGGAAACAGGATCTGTTATGTAGAAATAACAGACTTCCATTTTTAGTAAGTCTTCAAAAAATTAATAGAATTTTAGAAACATACAAGTCCATCAGCAATCAATAAAGACTATTTCAGTCAGAAAAATCTGCAGGGTTAATTCAGCCTCTTGGATCCAGAAGTACTAACTGTTTACTCATTTCTACTCAAACTGAAAAGCTCAGTTGTAAAGTCACAAATGACAAAAGACTGAGAGCCCAAGAGCACCACAGTGATTCCTGTAAAGTTCATACTGGAAACACAGCAAACATTTGTCCAGTTCTTTGACTTGGTTTGACTAACGAAGCCAAGCAGTTGCCAGGACCAGGAAAGCCCAGCGTGCCTGTGCTTAACACCAGGAGGAGCCAGGTTAATTTTCACTCCCTACCACAAAGCTGGGGGCTGGAATCCGAGCTCCTGTGCTCCTGCCAGAAAAACGGTTGCTTGAAAGTAAAAGAAAAAAAAAAGTAGGGATGTTTGGTCATTCGGCAGCTTGGATAGTCCTGACCTTTCTTTTCTGTTTGCTCCTTGGCTTACCGTGTCAAGGCTTACTTCCTCCTGCTAAGATCTTGGCATCTTTCCTTTTTAACCCTCTTACCATACTTCTCTGCCTTCTCTCTTCTTTTTAAGCTCTAGTCCCTTCTTCATATTGTTCTTCCAAATATATCTCCCTAGATCTTGCTGGCACTCAGTTTACCTCTTAGTTTTCCTCCTCCTCTGGCACACATTTCATTCTGTTGCCCAAGGCTCGCCTGTCTCTCATGTTACTATTCATTCCTTGTACGCTACAGCCCTTTTTCCAATGGCCTGTCCCCACAACTTGAACATTTAAATGTCAACCTAAATGAAAAGCGAAGCATGTGTTAGCATTACTTCCCTTCCTGAGACAAGAAAATACCACAAAAGCTGGTTTCTTAACATAAACCCAACGCAATTACGTTCCCCGGAGTCTCCATGCACCGGGCGAAGCCATCCTCAATGTGTCACGAGCAAATTATTTACAAGTACAAAAGGATCGGCTGTAACCAAATACTAATGTACACTTAATGGACTGCAGATTTTGCAGGATGTTTAAAGTTTCCCCTCTGATCTCTCTGAACTTTGGCCTTCATTTGTTTATACAGGCAGAGGCCAAGAGGTCATACCACTAAAATCAGCAAATTGTTTACACATATGGCAAGCACGCACGGAGCAGCGGAGTAGTCATGGCTACAGCCATACGCAGCGCATTAAGGCTATTGCTTCAGTTAAAATAACAAAGATAGAGTCCACATACGTGATGAGGAGACCTTCCAGTGCAGTAAAACCCAGTATGAACTAAGAAATTAATTGGCATTTCTTCAGGAGCCAACGCACAGGTTCCAGTCCAGTCTGACCCAAGTGACCCACTGTAACAGCGCTGGTTTCATAAAACATGGCAGCCTTTGACATCACCAGTGTCAAAACCCGACCAATTTTGAAGTGCAAGAGCTAATTCAGCACTGTGGCAGTTAATACTGCAAAGAATATAGAAGTCTACAAAGTGAGGCTGGAAGAGAAGCTGCCACTGAAAGTACACGAACTGCAAGCGCGCTGCTGGGCTGTGCTGGTGTGAACATCGGACTCCCATCTGGTGCCCGTGCCCAATGCCTTTCACCAGAGGCAACTTACTGGGGAGAAATTCCTTGTCCAGTGAAAATACATTATTTTCATAATACTTATGCTATCTTTAAAGCTAAAATTTGCCATTTAAAAAAATCATTAAGTGCTTAAAAACTCTAATTCCTAAGCCATTAAAAATTATCTTAAACTTTATAGAGAAAGACCTTTAAAAAAACCCTCTCCTAACAGGGTATTTTACATCATATGAATTACTTGGAAATGAGGCATTTTCAGAAGCATAAAGCGTTTCAATTTTGAAAGGGTGAACAGGGTGCTAATACCACCCCACACTGTTTTGTTTTGATGGACAGAGGAACACCTTTTTGAGAGCAACTACAGGCTCCCTCCTTCAGAGAATGCCAAAAACCAGAAGGTAAATGCTACAAGAAATGAGGCAAAGCACCAGGATCTAAAGGAAACTAATCACTTCGTCTTGCTTAAATATACTGTAGCTGTCAAGCTCGCTGAAGCCAGAGAGAAGAGGAAGCATTTATTTTTTTTAGCTTCAAGATGCTGCATCAAGGCTTTGTGGCCTATTCAGTGGCATACTGAGAAGATGTGGCATATGCGAGAAGAATATGATTAAACATTTACAGTTTTCATTGAAAAGCAGAAGCACGTCGTCTTTAACTATCATGCTCAAACAATACAGGCAGATATGATTCCCATTTGCAATGGGAACACAGCATGCTGTAGAAATAAAAGTGGCTGTGGTGAGAAAATGCAATGGTGGATCTCAAGCAAAAATTTTCCTTTTTTAACGCTACCTACTTTCTTGCTCATAATACATTTGGGTTTCATAAAAGTCACTTTTCTGGAATAAGATAATTTGTTTGGCCAGCCAGTGATGAGAACTTGGCAGAGACAGAGCTAAGTATCTTCTTTTTTTGTTTAAAAAACCAAACAAACAAACAAACAAAAAAAAAGCCAAAACCCAGCGCAAAGATGTATCGGGTCTGAAAGAATCCTCACAGTTCCTGTACATGAAGTTAAATTGTGTCAGTAGCTTCTCACGTAACATTTCCCCTGCCTCAACCCTGAGTTTCAGCGTTGAAGACTGAAATGCCCCATCTCACACTTCCAGTGTTAGAGGTTTTTCAGAAAAAAAAAAAAAATCAGGTTTGATAACAGGCTTGATGACAGAGCTGATCATCAGTCCCACCCCAGAACAGTTTAAAGACTCAAGTTATTTAAATTCTCTTTCTACACAGAAATCAAACAAGTCGAGGGGGAGCTTTGATCCAGTCCTGTCCTCACTAGCAGGACTTCTCAGTTGTTATCTTCAAAGGGCAACACAAAACCGAACCTGAGAACACAGGGACTGTCAAGCTCTGTCAGGTTTCCCCGCCGGCTATCCCAGGGAAATTAAAAAAAAAAAAAAAAGCCACCAAACAAAACAAACACCTCACATATACAGAGAACTGGGGAGAAAAGATTCAAGGAACAAATGCCAGAGCGAAACACTATCAGGGAGAAAGTGGGACATGATCCAGGAAGATCAGCGTCTTCTCATGTTTACCTTTTATATGAAATCACAGCCAAAATGGACAAAGGACACACCTTTTTGGCAATAAAGTAAATATGTAACTGGAAAATGTATTGCAGAAGCATTATTTGCACTGAAGCTTGGCTTTATGCTGTACAAGGCCCAACATGATACAGAGTAAATCCAAATTTCCACTTTTAATACAAACCTGTGAGAATTAGTTCACACCACTGAGCAATTCCAGCATCGTAGCTCAAGCAAATTCATAAAAGGATTATGCAAGGCTATCAAATTTCTAATTGCTATTTTAGCGTAATAAATACGATATTCAAAGCATAACTTGAGATTACAACATCCACTTCATCTTGGAGAGCAGAGGTGTAACCATTGCTCTTCAAGGTTCTTGTTTCTTAAAAACAGGGTACATGGGAAAGGAGCGGAAACACGATCAGAACACGCTAACGTGTGTTTTTTTCCATAAAACCGTCAGATTTGGCAGTTGCCATGGCATCTTTATGAACCAGAGCAGGAATTAAAAGCACAGGTATGTCAGGATACACATAAACCGTAACACACAGTGGACTGACAATGCTTGTTTTCAGCTCTAGGAGCTACTGGACTTAAAATTAAGTATGTCAGCCCCTTCTTATACTTCAGGTCAATGATAACTGCATTCCCTGCTAAATAAACAAACTAAAGTAGATTGTAAGGGAATAAAACAAACAAACAAAACCAAAAACCAACCCAAAACACCCCTGTTATCTGAAAAGCTAATGAGTGCTTTAGATTGCAGGAGGGATCTCTGTGGCTGGAGGTCTTAATAGGCCAAAGTTGTATAAAAAAAGCCCAGAATCTTACACATGCAGGAGCTGCAGTAGCTCTTTCTGGCTACACACTTTCACAAGCAACTACTTACTACCAACCTGAGGTTCTCAGATCATTCTCTGCATGATTACACTTAACTTCTACAAAGAAAAACTACAAATATTCAACATTGAGCCCAAAAGATCATTACAAAAAGCATTCACCATTACAGCTAAAATCACACCCTTCCATCTGAAGTGTCCCTCCTCTGGAATAGTGACACTGCACCTCAACATTCTGCTGTTCTCAGTAACAACAACTGCCCCGGCTCACGTTAGAGTGAGAATTTATTAAGAGTGTGGTAATGTAAAAGAAGAGAAACTCAGCTGGGGAAGAGAGTAAAGAAGCAGGAGGATTGAAAAAAGAAGAGTATTTTGGGGAGTGATGCAATGCAGAGCCCACCAGGAAGGGGCTGGAGCCAGCTGGGGCAAAAAGCCAATTAACCCAGTGCCACATTCTAGGGACAACGTAGCTGTTTCAACCTGCTGAGAAAAGACTGAGAATTTAATTAGAAAGTGTCAACAAATTAGGATTAAAGGACAAGAAATGCACTTAACTCAGGGAAGGTGGATGCACGTGGAAGATGACAAAAAACTGCCACCAATGAGCTGTCTGGTTCCTGAAGTAGAAACTGAAAATTCTGCTTCCTGTTAAATTATGTCAAAAGCTAAAGATTGCTTCTTTAGTGTTAGCTGCTTAATTACTACGCTTCATCCTCTGATTGCGTGTCTGTAGGGAAAGTTCTCCCTAAGGTTTAGCAGTACTGGATTTTCAGTGTGTTATTTCCCTCACAACCCCCAGAGTAATGCATTATATAAATATCATACAAAACAAACAGGTTTAGATAAAGAAAAAAACATGCTCATTTAAAGATTTTAATTGAAAACCATTTGGGGGAAAACTCAGGGAGTCTAATGAGAGATGATCTATTTCTCCTGGCAGTTAACAGTTCTGCAGTTTTGACTTAGATTTCTTTACGGTAAAAGGCCTCTGGGGGAAGAGGCCATATTTATAATTAGTGTTTGTGATATGTTAGAGGCAGACCGTTGTGAATTAAAATAAACGGTACAGAAAAGGAAAGAAGTTGTGCTTAGTTCCCTAGCTCCAAATTTGTTATTTTAGCTTAGAAACATCATCCTTATTTCACAATGTCAGACACAGGCAGCCTAAGGCCTGCGTGATTCAAGGGTGAAGTTGTGGCCTTCCACAAAGCTAAGAGCAGAAGGTTCCAACAGACCCCACATCCCAAAGCTTCTGTAGCTGTATCAGCAGACTGAGGGGATGCGCCCTGAGCGCTCCTTCCCCACACCAGTGACGCAGAACAACCCCACGGCTTCTCCCCCACGGGCTGCAAGGGCAGCCGCAGCCGCCGGGCCCACCCCTCCTCCAGGCCACGCGCGGGCCAAGACGGAGCCCAGGATAAGCACCAAATAATACAAGAAGGATCTGAGGGTTAAGATATTAACTGGTGCACACAAATCTTTTCCATAAATTTTACTGCTAAGTACATCTTCTCTTTCAAGACAAATGCTCAACAGTCAGAGTTTAGGCAAGAGCCTGGCAAGTTGTAGCTTGCTTTGAAACTGTCACAATCACATGGAGACAGGGTCTTTAATTAGGACACATCCCACAAGGTATCCCAACCGGACGCTTCACTCCAAGGCAGCAGCTGTAACAGCCAGCATTGCACTTTCAGCAAGCGTGAATGTGACAGGATAAAGAAATTTGAAAGCACTACCGATAGGCATTTTTAGAGACGGCCAGAAGGCCAGTGCTGATGCACACCTGCAGACGTTTCTTCACGACACGCTAGTGAGAGCGTGCTGTGCTGATGTGCGCACGCGGGACGGTTCCCACTAGCAGAGCCCCACAAACCCTCCTGCCAGCACTCAGCATTGAATTTCAACCAACTCTATGCTATCACACAAGGATGGCTGGAAAAAAACAAACAAACAAACAAGCAAAATCTTTCTGAGGTCTCCTTCTGCCTTCTCCCCACCTAGGAAGATATTAAATTCTAAATTGTGTACCTATGAATTGTATTATCAAATTCTATGTCTATGGATCACATTATTATTATTATATACATACAGAATACGAACCATCTGCTTTGCTCTTCCACACTGATTAAGAACATGGCAAAGCTGGACCTGTAATGCACACTTATATCAAGTGACTATTCTGTCAGGTATTTTTAAGAATCTAAATAAATCCCTGTACTCAACTCACCTACTCAATGACCAAGCTTTCCACCGCAGCACTGTTACCTTGTCCTCTCACTGCTTTGTTTAAACAAGCACTAATGTACCCGTCACGATCTGCAACGTACAGATTTATACAGAAGTGTTTCACTACTTCTGTTTCCGTCTATAAATAGTCTTCAGGAGTTCTCATCAGACAACAGATATAAATAGCCAAGCTTTTTTTCAACATGCACGTCCCCTGATGAAAAGAGCATCTGAAAAATAACATGTACTGCATTTACATTATGTGGGTTTTTTAATTATTGCAATAGGCAGTGAGTTAGAAGCGTGATGTAAAATTGTGTAAAACTTAGGCGCTGAGCAAACATCAGTGTGGTAAATACTGATAGCATTTGATCAAAGAAGCTTGTCCTGGAAAGAATTCAACGTGCTGATGCTGAGTGCTCTCCATCCCGTCCCCCGCCCTCCTTCTCTCCCAAATGCTGACAAATATGTGCAACTCCAATTCTCTCAAACACGAGCGAAAGAGCGTCTTGTGAAACTCACAGCACATCATTCGATGCTCAAAGCAGCTTCTGGAAGCAGAATGCTCTGGGTACCAGATGCAGCTGGAAGAACTAGGATGGATTTTAACCACAGCATTATTCTAGGAGCAATATCCTGAGTTCAGAGGGCACACAGGTTCTTGATCTTTGACCTGCAGCCTTATTCTTCTATGATTCTGCTATCTATGCCATCGTTAATGTACTTCAAAGTCTGCTTCATATCTCTATCACAACGACACATGTTTAAGTTTGCTGCAGCTGCGCAAGCCCAGCATTTGATCCTTTCACTCCTCCATTCCTGCAAGCCTTGCACTCTTTGCCAGGCAACTGCAACACACAGGCCTTGAAAGTATTCAGAGGTCTTCTATTTAAACAACAAGCAGTGAAAACATTAGAGACCCCTGCAGTTGAGGTCTCCATCTGCTCTGTAAGACGCCACACAAACACCCCTTGCAGGCCGTTGTATGCACTCTGAGCAGTGACAACAGCTAGGTTACTATCGCCAGGGCTACTAAAAGCTGTAACCAGCAGTGTAAGATACTTCCAAGGAAGATTAAGGAGAGAGAATCTGTAAGGTTAAAAAGCAGGCAAACAACAACAAACCTCCCCCCCCATTCCATAGATGTGTGTTCAAATATATTTACATTTGCAAATACAACATGTGCATCTTCAAGATCCACTCTGATTGTCACAAGAACAAACAGTTACCAAAGCCTGTAATATTACGTGCCACGAGAGCGCAGGCGAGTGCCGCGATGACCAAACCTGCACCGCTACAAAAGGGCTGGCTGGGCAGAAAGGCTTTCTGCAGAGAAGGGGCGTTTGCTTCAGAGCACCAGCTAAGCAAGCTACTTGGGTTTCCTGACTGCTGTTTTTGTTGCAGGACAATAATGGATCAGTGAACATGTGATAACAAATGGTGTGATTCCAGGATGCCAAACTTCACCCCGCGGCAAAATTACTTTAAACTTCCTCTTCACATGATCAGGTTAACACTCAGGCCTACATAAAAGTTTAGTTTACAAGTTTACTTTTAGTCATGGGCTCATGCTTGAAAGAAGAAGGAAAAAAAAAAAAAAAAAAAAAAAAAAAAAAAAAAAAAAAAAAAAAAAAAAAAAAAAAAAGCAGTCTCCCAACTTCTGACTGAAGCAATACTGTATTTCAAGTCTTTACGTTGTGTTACTTCAGACATTCATTACGGGCATAATAGCCCAGGCATTAAGCTCTGAACCCAACTGTGCACACACTTTACCGTGCCATTTACTTACCTAACTGCATGAATCTTAGTACTTACCACATCTGAGATCTTAACTCATTGTTCCAACCTCAACATGCACTAAAAGTAGAAAAAAAAAAAAAAAAAAAAAAAAAAAAAAAAAAAAAAAAAAAAAAAAAAAAAGACCACTTTGACTTTCTCAGGGATAGTTTAGGAAGCTATCCTGCCTCTTCCAGCAAAATTATCCCACGAGAAACCGGATGGGAATTCTTCTTGCTGCCATCTCACAGACCACAGCTATCCTGCTCTTAGCCCCTTTCATTTTATAATTTCTACCAAACTCATTCACATCCTCCTCCTGTGTTTTCATCTTCCTAGAGCTCCCCCGAGCAGCCCTGTGAAGGCTACAAAAGGAATGCAGAACGATTCCTTGTGTGGACGTGGTGGCCCAAGCCGAGCTGTACTCTGCTTAGTTTGGCAGATATTCCCAGTATTATAAAAAAAAAAACTGCTTTCGCACACAAATATTCAGTTTGCAAAAAGTCTCCCTCCCCAACCACCCTCAAAAAAAAAAAAAAATCTGTAGCAAGCCGTCAGTGCACCACTCTTTGCAATGTCTGAGTAATTGCAAAATACTTACAATCCTCCAATACTCCCCTTAACGAAAGCGCTCAGGAAGCTGCCATTTAGCATCCAGCTGTAATAACCTGCAGGGCTTCTGCGGATAAAGATTCTTTCCCCGCAGTGCTTATTACTGCTGTTTATGAAAAGGTAATCTTACACAGGGTCAAATTACTTAATTACGTTTCTACTTCATATGCCACATGTAAGGCTAATGAGCAGAGAATTAATTTTTGACAGAAAAAAATTAGACCACCTTCTCCTAACTGAAAAGAATAGTACATGCCTTTAGAAATTACTAACTGAAAGGCAGGTGTTGTACACTTGCTATTATTCTCTTTTTACAAGACCAAGTTTCCTTCATAAAGGCCAAAAGCCATGAAAATTGTCTTCAGTCATCTATTTTTGTTAAATCTATGTATTTATGTTCACATGGTTCCTTGTCTGGCTGAGACAACAGAGCCTTAAACAAGAACCAAATTCCACTTACTACCTCGTTCAGCCTTCCATTCCCCAACTGCAGACAAATGGGCACGACTGAACGCACGCAGTGCTGCGTAGGGACCTGGCAGAGCACGCGTCTTCCTGAGCAGAGAGAAAAACTGGACAAGACCCAGTTCTGCAACTCATCTTCTGGTGGGCTACTGCTTCAGGGTCACGGCGGCAACACGCTGCTCCTTACTACGTAACCATTTTATTCAACAGGACCCCTTTTGATCAAAAATAGCTCATGCTTATCCAAAACCCCATATTTCTGGAGAAGAAAATACTCTAAGAGAGCACCATCCGAAATGAACTAAGGAACAGGCTTTTCTCTTTCAGAAAAAACTATTGAAAGCAACATTTGACCCAAGCTCCCCAATTCCTGGGGATCCGCAGCTGCTTCCGAGGGTCCTGGAACGGCAGCTATGGAAAGAAAGCCCACTGGCCTGCATTCAGCTATGTTTATCCACACCACGTTAAGAGTTCCCACTACTACAGGAAATTTTTACAGGATCCACAAATCCTGTTTGGAAACCACGGATTTAAAACATATCCTCCAGTAAACAAGAGTTTTACTGTTAAATATACCCAGGAAGTTTCTCAGAATCTTTTTTCTCAGCCTGTTCACTTTCTTTGGACTCAGACTTCTTGCCACTCTGCTCTCCAAAAGGAAAAATATTCTGATAGAATCCATGCCATCATTACAAGACGCAAACGAGAGACAGTAGTTGTGGCCAGTAACTGCAGAATGCAACCTACTCAGAGTGAACAATCCCCTACCTCCCAGCACACTCTGTTCACAGTGAAAGGATAAAGAAAAAACCCTCCATGAGAAAAGTTGAAAGACAGCGTAATAAAGAAATATGGTAGCACTTACGGTCAAGTCCGTTGATGTATCTCATTGTAATTTCACAGTGCCCCCAAACCGCACTGACTATGGGGTAAAGTTTTTTCCCTTTTAGTCCCCTGAAGGCCACTCCAAGGTACTGTCCATCCACCATGAAGCTAAGCGTCCCTTCATCCATATCCAAAACCACCAGTAAGGAGTCTGGGAGTACAAAAGACTCGTCCGGTTCCAAAAAGACAGGATATGTGACCCCCGGCTGGTTTTTACAATTGTGGTAGAGTTTGTTGCGCCCCAGATCCCAGCCCCACGATTCACTGTTGCTACCAACCAAGGACGTGTATCCCACCGAGTGCAGCGGAGCTTCGGCCGTGGAGACCCCCACCACGGCATGAGTTCCCCGCTGCCGCGTGGGCCAGTGGATTTGCCAGACGTGCAGGCCTCTCGTGTAGCCAACTTTGCCCCGGATGCAATCCGTGCTTTGGGCGACCGGGTGTCTATGAAAAGTCAGTTTATCGTCCTCTTTCACAAATATATTTAAGGAGCGATCTTCGTTGTTCCAAGCGTGTTTATACTGGACCTCCAGCTTGGCAGGGGGCATATCCAACAGCATATCCAGTCGGGCAGGCTTGCAAAAATCCGGGCCTCTCAGCTCTCGTTTCACAGGTCTATAAGGGGGCTCCCTTACATCCACAGACTTTATGCTCCCTGAGATTTTCTGGCCCATTGCTTGGCTGCAGATTTACAGAGGAGAAAGAAAAGTTGACTTTGGCCCAGTGTTACCTCATGAAAGCACTTTTAGGCTGAGCCAGTGACCCGAGAAGCCGATCGGATTTACTTCTCCTGTGTGGAGCTTTTTAGCAGCAACGTTTTCAGAGAAAAAAAGGCTCCTGAAAGAAAGCAGAAAGTTTCCAGTTAGTTTAAGAAAGCCAACAGAAAACCCACAGCATATTTTTAAAGAACAACTTCTCATCCCTAGCAATTATTTTGAACAGAAAGCTGACAATTCACCGCTTTTTGTTCCGTATCCTACGGCACTAAGCAGCCTGCCAGCAGGATACGGAGCCCACCAGCGCACGGAGCGCAGACAGTCATTTCCTCCAATTCATAATCGGATGCAGACGTTCTCCACCTTCTGCCCTTCCACCCATTCTGTCTGGCCAAGTTCACAGCCGTCCTGAAGAAGGCAGACGCTATTTCCCCAGCAACAGCAATAAACTTTACATTCGGCGGTGGCTTCACTTTCACTTACGCTTTTGTTTCACAGTCTTAGAAACACGCGCTAGGGCAGAATCTCCTTTTATTTCGAGCTGGCAACACAGGGCTTCAGCTTCTGTGCCATTATTAAAGCAAATACAGTCAAAGGCAAATGGCTGCAAATTTTAAATGCTTACTTTTAACATACTCTGTCCTTAAATTAGCTGGAAGTGGTCAAAAGCACCAAGGAAAGATGTTTCTGAAGTTGTCTATGTATGAGAGATTCTTTGTAGCCTGGATAAATTAAGTTAATTCACCTTTTAGAGCTCAGGCAGAGTGCAAAGGGAAGCCAAGAACCTCTAAAAGTAGTAAAGGAATAAAAATGAAGACACAGTCCTACAAACTCGAGTAGATGATTGACATGGAATCAAATAAAGTGTCTGCAATAGCAGACATATTTCTGTCTTCTAGAAAAATAAGTGCCAAGTCCAGGAATGCTCAAATACAGCTGAGAAGACCCACTTGTTTATTTACTGACAGTGATGAAGTGTTTCCAGAAGCAGCAAAAATCACCAGACTCTCAAAAGCATGAAGAGCCTAGGTGACAGCTGGTTTTCATGAAACACCAAAAACTGCACAAGGGCATAAGAGTCTTGCCAATAGCATCTTGCAAGACTTTACCTGGTAAGTCACAGAATCACAGAAGGGTTTGGGCTGGAAGGGACCTTCAAAGGCCACCCAGTCCAACCCCCTGCCAGGAGCAGGGACATCTCCAACCAGATCAGGTTGTTCAGAGCCCCGGCCAACCTGGCCTGGAATGTTTCCAGGGATGGGGCATCCACCACCTCTCTGGCCAACCTTGGAACCAAATGTTCCACCACCCTTAGTGCAAAAAATTTTTTTCTTATATCCAGCCGTAATCTACTTTCTTCTATTTTAAAACCATTACCCATTGTCCTATTGCTACAGGCTCTGCTGAAGAGTTTGTTCCCATCTTTCTTGTAGGCCCCCTTTAGGTACTGGAAGGCATGTATTAAATATAGAAATGAAACATCTGTCTTACATGAACTTTTTTTTTTTTTTTTTAAAGAAAAAGAATACAAAAAAGTAAAAAATTGATTTTCAAATCTATGTGACAGTGAAGTTACCATATAAAGATGTTGGTTTTGGGTGACTAGTCCCACATGTGTATATGTGCATACCTCACAAACAGCCACCTCTTTGCACCTAATTTTCATCTTTAAAATCAAGACTAAACATAAGCCTCCAAGCCCCTCACATCATACTTCTAGGAGGATTCAGAACAATTCACAGGAGCTCCCCACTTGAGATCAGCTTGAGCGATCCTGCTTCCTTCTTCCAAACCATGTAAAAGGAATTTGAAATTTTAAATAATCATCACATTTAACTTGATGGTTGCTGTTTCCACTATTGCAGAAGTACTTGTAGGTTGTGTCAAAGGTACGATGGCAAATTTGGCCCAAAGAAACAAGTCCAATACTTGATTTCACAATAATAATCCTGGGGGAGATGAAATGCTGACACTGATGTACACACAGGGAAGCAAGAGGGAGGAGATGTCATCAGGTAAGGAAGCTTTCCTAGGAGGGACTGGGTAGTTCCTTCGAACGACGCGCCTGATTACTTGAGCTTGAAAGAAAAATATGAAAAGGGAGATGTCAGATGTTCAAAGGGAACCCCAGTGATTGTTGTATGAGATTTAGCTCTACATTTCTTGGAAAAATCTCCTCTTTAAAGCACAAGATGATGGCTGTATCCCTGTCAGGGTGCCGAGGGGAGACGGCCGGGGAAGTCCTCAGTGCATCTTCCTGTACGGCTTCCTGATCACGTGAGAAACTGAACTTGGCACAGAGGTTTACCTGGCAAACCACCAAGAGATTATAAACACCACAGTGACTCGCTTGGCAAGCCACAGACGAACATTCTTCCTAATGTGCCCCAAACCGTATCGTAAATAGGCCGCTAATAAATAGATTGGTAATTCAGAGGAGGAAAATGCATCACTCTGAGTACCATGACAACTGCACAACTGTTTCTTCACTCCAGGATGATAATGTAGACTCTTATTAATGCACTCAAGATGCGGCAGTTCCTAAGCGATGGTGCAGCTCAAAAGCTACCTTGCATTGCGTACTTCTCCCACCCACTGTAACGTATTACGCGCTCTTGCATCCTAGATCTAGGTAGCTGGTAGTTCTCAGCTTCTACTAGACAGCCAGCGACAGCCACACTCATCTCATTCAAGTACGACTGGACTTGAACCAGTAAATGCAAAAAAAGAAAGCCTTATATGAGAAGGCAGTGAGGGGTTGCAACGCGTGCCACCTGCTCACAACCCCATGCAACACGAACATGAGCTCCAAAGGGAGTGCCTCTCGCTGGAAATCCTCCTGGCAGCTCACAACGGGAGCGACCTGTCTCAAAGCCAAGATAGTCTATTCCCTTTCCTTGTCTGCATCCTGCCCACTTCCACCAAGCAGACAGCACAGACCCATGCCGAGGTGAGGAATGGCTGCAGCGGCATCCCCTTGTCCCTCACCCCATCAGATGCTGCCGCTGGAGAAGCACAGCTTATCAGGGCCCAGCCCATCTCCAGTGACAAACATTCCCTTCCCCACTCCCACAGGTGACACCACACTTCCAACATAGAAGCCTCAGCAGCATCACGTTCACATTGTTCCTGTCAGGATCTCCAAGCAGCTTCTCCCTACAGAGCCACCCGATTATCCCACGCCAGTGGCTGTTGGGAAAGCCGAGCACAGCGCTCACCAGGGGAAACGGAGCAATTCATCTGGCAAAGGTACTCCAAACCAGCTTCCTCTCTGCAGAACTGAATGGCTACACCACAGATTACACAC
Source organism: Tetrax tetrax (assembly GCA_009806455.1). Taxonomy (NCBI): domain Eukaryota; kingdom Metazoa; phylum Chordata; class Aves; order Otidiformes; family Otididae; genus Tetrax; species Tetrax tetrax. The sequence goes on from WHYT01016523.1 coordinate 150,435, forward strand.
TATTCAATCCATTTACAGAACTCTTTCGTGTTAAAACCTTCTCGCCATCTTCAGAATTAATAAAAACTTGCCAAAGCACAGCACCATCACTCAACTCCTGGGACTTTGATAATCTTTACTACTTAGAGAAGCTTAGACCTCCTTGCCTGTATCTTCTCGCTAGGCACGTAAATATTCTGATATTAAAAGAACATACACTTTCACTGTATGGTTTTGATTTGAAGGTTTTCCCCAAAGTTTTGCTCTTCCAGTAATTTCAAACCCTTACGGGAGGTAGGAAATAAATAAATATTTCAATCTGGCTTAACATATATGATCTCTCCATTATACCTGTTTAGTGACTACAACTGAAACACCAAGTTTCATCAGTTATCTCCATGATAAAAGATATTTTACAGAAAATAAAGTAGTATCTTCATGGGAAGAGAAGAACCACCACATTAGTACACTCCTCCAGCAACTGGCAGTCTCTGGTGGAGAAGATTGCTAGTTTTTGTAACCCACGTTATTTCTGTCTCACAGTTCCAGACTCTTGCCACGCTTTGTCAGGATACGATTAGATTAAGCATACTGCACAAGAACAAGCCAACTCCAAACAGGAAAAGTGTGTCAACGTCGCTTAGCAGTGTCCTCATGCAGACTGCCAAAATATTTAGGGAAGTTATTCATAACAAAAACACAAATTATACTCACTAGAGAAAGGCTTGCTGGGACGTCACTCTGCTGTAATTAAATAGGGTGCTTTTTTGCCCCATCCCTGGAAACATTCCAGGCCAGGTTGGACGGGGCTCTGAGCAACCTGATGTGGTTGGAGACGTCCCTGCTTCTGGCAGGGGGTTGGACCAGATGGCCTTTAAAGGGCCCTTCCAACCCAAACCATTCCATGATTCTACGTTGGCATCAGTAAAACATAACTGCTGATAAAAGAAACCTACTTTTTGCAAAGTCAGTTTTCAGCACTCAGTTGTATTTCCCTCTGGATTATCATGAACTAGACATGCAGAAAGCTTGAAAAACACGTATGAAAAGTGACACCACATAAAGACAATTCAAAACTACAGTAAAAACTTGCTGATGCTTAGGTTAATTCTGCTAAACTGACACTAGATGAGTCCCAGCTAACAATACTGATCTGTAAAATTGTCTATCAGTAAAAGCAGGGAAGGTGATGCCTCTATCTACCAGCATTTCAAACTTCTACGCAGCAGTCCCCACCCTCTTTGCTATTGACCCGCGCTGGGTTTTTCCCTTCCCGCAGCCAGACCTCACCTCCCTGCCACCTCCCCTGCCAAGCAAGCACCCCCGAACGCTAAGGGTTGCAACAGGAGGCTCTGAACCAAGGCCTCTTCTCCGTGGGCACCAAAATTATTTGTTCCCCAGATGCCTGAACAGGACAGATACACAAAGTGTTGAGTACTCTGAATCTAACTCCGGTCCTACAGGAAGAACAAAAACACGAGCTCTGCCGTGCTGAGCAAGCTGATGAAGAAGGGTTTGTAAGTTCACGAACAAGCACTTGTACATGAGCCCAGACAACGCAAGGGCACGCGGCCCAGCGTCTATCAACTACGTTCCCAGTGCGCAAACAGCTACATAACCATGACAACGCTGTTCTGAGGGTGACAATGAATTAAGCACATTTTTGGCACCCTGAAGAGATCGGCCAGCTTGGATTCAACTGTAGACCCTGGTATCCAACGCTGTTGATTTATCGCCCCTTTGGAACAATGTTGGCTTCCTTTGTCAGACTGGGAATATACAGTAACAAAGCAGCCAGCCAAAAACGCTTGGATACTCTGAACTATCCTGCTCTGCAGATAAAGTGCGATGCTGCACGCACACTTAGCAAGTGACATTTAACACGTGGGATGAACAATGCAGCACTAAGTCAGGACTTCTTCAGTTCCTGAAAGGAATGCAGATCCTGAAAATCCCAAGGACATTCCTCCTTAGAGAGTAACTTGTTTTGTCATGTTACAAATATGTAATTGTTTCAAAATTAGAGATAAGCTTGTTATTAAAATAAACTGTGCATTTAGCTGCTTGGAATTAGAATAATTTGGAATACCACACCATCTGTACCACCAGAGTTAGAAGCAGTTTAGTCATATGGTGAAGAATTCAGAAGGAATCTTGGGTAGCTACGAATACAGCAGACTGTATATTTTTTAATACTTCCATCCACCATACTTTGGAACTGAGCTGACTTGAGGTTTTGGGTTGGTTTCACGCCTTCCGTCTCTCTGCATGTGCCTGTGGAATATGCGTCTCTAGTACTGAAAGTTGGTTTTTGATGCAAACATTTATATTCTGAAGAAACATACAAGATTAAAAAAAAACCACTTCAATTCTCTAAACAGACTTTTTGCATAATAACTTCTCAATTAGAATACAGCAGTGTAATTTGAAGAACAAATATAGTAGCATAATACAATAAAAATTACTTTTTTTACTATGTAAGTACTTTTTTAAAATAGCACCATTCCAGTTCTAAAGTTACTGAAAGGAAACATTTCCTTTCTTTTCAAGGTATTTAACTGGAATACTCATATGATTCCACAATTACCGTAATCTTATGGGTGTTGGGGCTGCTACATCCCGGCTATCACCCCTTCCTATTCGTTCTTCCTTTTGTCTTGCAGCAACCTGCATTCACACCGGTCTGCCTCAGAAAACTGAAGTGGGCGACAATCTAGTATTTTATTTTGCCAGGTAATTCTCAGGTGGATAAACCCTCTGATCTGGTACATCAGACAGTCATGTAAACACTTGCTCTGGCATAAGGGAAGAGAAAGAAAAAAAAAAAAAGAAAAAAAATAGTTGAAAGGTAGAACCATGTATTTAGGCAGCAGCCCAAGCCGCGGAGGGAATTTCCAGTCACTTCAAGCTGCCCTAAGGGGCACAGCTGAACTTCACGTCTAAATTCAGTACAGTCACGAGCTTCTGCTTACATCTCCCTCGCCCTTCAGGCGGAAAAGTCATCCTTCAGCCACCCTTCTGTTACAGGGAGTACCGTCCCAAATGGCTGACGTAGCCATCTGGAACATTTAAATGTCAGGGTTACATTAAATGTGCGAATTAACATGTGAAAAAGGCTTAACACTAAATTGAGAATTATGTTTTTAGCTCCACTCTGCATTTACAGGCTCATCTGCCATTTTACATTTCTACTCAGCTGTGCTTCACCAAGTAATATCAATAGGTGTCCAGCCATGTGAGATTGAAAGTCCAAGGAATAATTTTTAATATTGCAGTTTCTCGCCAGTCATTACTACTTTTCACCAGTCTAGCACTTTTTTTTAGGCAGTTTACTTGACATTTTACCTCCACAGCTTTGTAGAGGATCAATACCCCCTACAACTTCAGTTTCAAAACCAGAACATTCATTAAACAATGACCTCACATGGGGCTGAATACCTTCCCACTACCTTTATTTTGCTTTAACATACAGTGCAGCCAGTTAAAATGAAAGAAAAGTTAGGAAGTCACAGATGAGAGAGACTCCTGGAAAGCATCATTCCTCAGCCTAGCCAGCAGCAAATCCCAGGGCATGTGCCAGAGATGATCCCTGAGTCGTGCGAGGGAAGGTCCAAAGATGGTAGAAACCAACAGTCAGATAGATGAGAGCTCCTCTAGCTTGACAAGATTGTTCACCAGAACTTTACTGCAACTGCAGAAGCTGCCATAACATGCTCCAGTGAAAATCTGGGCCCCTTGCTCAAGCTTCTGGCTTAGTGTTTCATGTGTGTCAACATTTTCCAAGCCCGGCAAGTCTTCGTATATCACGATGGAGCCTAGGTCTAGACTTGCTAGACTCTACAACAGATGGCACCATCTCATTGTACCCGTCTACATGTTTTGCAGTGGATAATTCTAGTGTTTAGCCTCCATACCATTTATAAGATGACATTCACTAACCGCTTAAAATTTGCAGTGCTTTTGGAATGGCCAGGATACTTCTGTCGTCTTCTTTTCCTTCTAAGCCTTACTCTGTTTAATCCTCATTTGAATTGAAGCCGCAGCGTACAGACAATGCCTGACAGATGCTCTTGCTGTTGGTGGACCAGAAGCAAACACATCGGATGGTCCAGCTGAAGCAGCCCATCAGAGGCAGGTCCCAATCTGACCTGGAGGACTTCAACAGATTGATGCAGAAGAGATGCCCACAGAGGCCGTTTTCAGCACACCGCGGGTGATCTGTCGTAGGAAAGTCACAAACGCACATGGGGCTCAGGCCCATTCCTTCCACTCAGGATTGCACTGGGAGAGGGGGAGGGCAGGGTTGGAGGGAACCCAGCCATTGTACTTGCACAAACACGCAGGAGATGAATACAGAAGAACAAGTTCGATCCTGAACAAAAGCATATTCTTTTGTTTAATAGGAAAATAGGCTTACACAATCACACCATCTGCAGCCCTCCTAACCCTTCCCCTTAACTATTTCAGTGAATAGCCACCACAGTCAGATCTGAGAGGGCAGCAGCAGGCTCAAAGTTAACTCTGGTCCTGTGGGAGAGGCAGCTGAGGAGGGGACAGACACCTTGGAAATGACCCCAGGGAAGACAAAGCTGGGCTGGAGTTCACATCTCACCAAGGAACCCAGAGGAGAATGAGCTCCCTTCAAAGATGTAACTGCAGGAAAAGAGTCCTGAAGATTTCACGCTGAGTCAGCCACAAGACGCAGATCCAGGAAGCAATGCTTCATCAGTCCTGCAGCACTTTCTGGAGTGACTTAGGTTAAAGAATAGAAATTAAGTAAATACACTTTACATATGTCAAGGAAGCATCATCACAAATTCAGATCACGTGGATGATTTTGTATTTCCCGGGTGAGGTGACAAATGAAGCTGCCTACAGCTTTTGAGTGCTAACAAAAGGACAAACCAACTCACTGTTAAATAAATAAAAAAATGTTTTCTCAAAAAGACTTAACACATTTTTAATGCAACAGCAATGAATTTCATCTGTCTTACACACATGCCCCTGCTAAAGCCCATCTGTCAGCCAAGAACAATTGCACAGACAAATGGGGAAGACAGAGAAAGCAATATCATAGAAACAAACCTCCCCAGCTCCAAGCAACAAAATTGATTTTCCTTATGCACATAAAAGCTTTCCCATTTTACAAAGCAGAATTTTCGTTTGTGTTTGCTATTAATTTAGGAAATAGGACACTTGGTAATGCAGAGAGGCTGGGAAAGGCCACTGAGATTTAAGGAGTTAAAGACTTACAGCCACTTATGTCCCCATGTCCAGTCTGTGCAGCCACTCCTGAAGACACAAGGGACGCCTTGGTGAGAACTCGGGATGGTCTCGCTGTGGGGAAGGCTACGTGGAATGTTATTTTCTTTCTGCATCTTTCACTGTCCCAGAGCCAGACTAAGGAGAAGAGCTACCTTTTCAAACACTGTTCTACAGAGAAAGAGCATCCCAGACTGCTTCCAGTGTTAAAATTTGAGAGGGTCTCCAACTAGGAAAAGCCACAGTGAAAGAAGTTGCTACTCTGAGTAGCATTTACATCTCCTTACTACTGACCTAACAGCACAGAAGAATTTCCTATTACAAGTGCCAACAATTCCAGGTATTTTTGACCCCAGGAAAGTACTTTTAAAAGCCCCACACTAGACTTCCTAATAGAGGCATGGATAAAAATAACCCAGTTCTGTGCCTGCCTACAGGAGACTCACCACAGACTACGATCTTTGAGCTCAAATGCAAGGCCTGTAGCTCTCCCAGTAACTGCACACTCTACTTCCCACTGTTAAGAGATATAAAAATGAGCATGCTCCAATTAATTATTCCACAAAAAAAAAAAAAAAACTTGTATTTGATATTATTGCAAAGAATCTTCACAACATCATCTAAATCTGTGAGATATTGATTCTCCAGTAACTCCGGCAGGTCCCTGCTTTGCATTGGAGAAAAATATGCTCAGCCTAAACTTGGATCAGCAGCACTATACAGAAAGAGAAAGCACAGCAGTAAATACAACCTGAGCTCCATCAACAGGTGTAACACATTTTATAGATAGTTGTTAAGTCTGGAAGAACAAGTGAAACCCTAGATTGCATAGGGATATACAGACCACTTTGATTTCCAGCATAATGAAGAATAAAAGTAACATTTAGAAATACGTTTAAAGGTAAGATATTACCTCTGGGGGGGGAGAGGGGGGGAAGGGGGGGAATAATTTTCCCACTGAGTTATAAATATGACCTGCATTCCTGAACAAAGAGTGGAAAAATTATTCTTTCAACTTTATTAGAGCTGGACTTTGTTTTTGTTTACCACATCTTGAGAACAGCACAGGCAGGATAGAATTCAGCTGATTAATAGCAATGTCCTTCCAGAATCACCTCACAGCCAAGACACTGGTATCAGCCTAAATGCAAATTTGCATTTATCAAGCAAGCTATGGCTTACCATTGCCTAAGACTCAGCAGCCACTTACAAACCACGCCACGCTGCTGAATGTAAAACCACGTCAGATACCGCACAAACACCACAAATTGCTTCAGCAGAGGCAAGCAAGCCCTCTGGCCACAGGTTAAGGAAAAAAAGAAAAAAGTATTTAAAGATCCTAGACATCTGAGGGGGCTGAAGTCTCAACCACTCTTTCAAAAGACAACCGACACACACTTTTCCCAGAAGCGTTGCGCAGACACAGAAATTGCTACTACAGTCATGGGATGGAGAGCAGTTGTGCATTTTTGTATTTACCAGTAACTCTGTTACAGTTGACTGTAAAGACAGATCAAAAAATAGAACCAAGTTTGAATAAAGTAATTTAGGCAGTATGGAAGTTAAACAGTGTGAAAATCCAGAAGTTTATTAATGCTTCTAACTACCTGAACAGCCTCTCTCCTAAGCAGAGTTCTTTCTCCGCACTGAGGGAAGGAATGAAGAATAGTTATTTTCAATTCCCCGCATATCATCTTTCTGTTACAATCCCAGTCTTTCCAGTCTCCCTCTCCTTTCCACACCTCCCCCTGCACATCCCAGTATCAGCTTCTTTAATGCTGGGAAGCCACACAGGGCTTGCTTCATCATGCAGCCTTCCTGATGGACTTCAATCCGCTCTCATATTAGGACTCAACTACTCACAAAAAGCTGAACCCAAAATCATTACAATTAGGCAAGACTGCTTTATAAAAGCTAACCAGCTTTTGTTGGTCATTGAGACCCAAGATTCCACACCAAATTCATCTCGCTGCATAACAGAAACTCATCTCACCTTCTTTTTGTGTCCCTGTCGGGTTTTCCTTTCTTAAGAACCAAGGCTTTGACTCTCTCCCACTTTCAGAGCTCTTTTCCACGCGAGTCTTCTTGACCTCGCTCCAGAGGCCTCTTCATCCCAACTAATCACCAGATGATGCTGCTCCTACTTTCTCCATAGGCACTGGCCCACTTCAATTCCTGAAACACCACTTGCGTTCAAATCTGCTGTAGATATTAAGCAGACCCCACAGGCGGGATTTGCCTGACTAAATTTAGATTCTATGATGTAGATGAGCTCATCGTTGGGATAAAATTAAGGCCAGTAAGTGCCCATTTCTGCAATGGGCATAAAAGTTAATCTTGTCCAAAATTAGAGAAGAAAGAGGAGAGAATTCATCTCATACACTTCCAGAATCAACATACAGTCTCATTTAACGTTCCCCTCATAATCAACATAGAGAAAGGGGAAGGAACTGATGCATATACAAAGACCACCTAAACCACTCTAATATTTTTCCCAGTTTTTACCATCCTTTAAAGACATTTACCTCCAACTCCATAGCACAGGCTCTTAAACCCAGTGCGGTCCACTGCTGGGAAGAGAAAGATCATG
>WHYT01016523.1:168829-180078 GCA_009806455.1 Tetrax tetrax
TGGAGAAAAATATGCTCAGCCTAAACTTGGATCAGCAGCACTATACAGAAAGAGAAAGCACAGCAGTAAATACAACCTGAGCTCCATCAACAGGTGTAACACATTTTATAGATAGTTGTTAAGTCTGGAAGAACAAGTGAAACCCTAGATTGCATAGGGATATACAGACCACTTTGATTTCCAGCATAATGAAGAATAAAAGTATCATTTAGAAATACGTTTAAAAGTAAGATATTACCTCCGGGGGGGGGGGGAGAATAATTTTCCCACTGAGTTATAAATATGACCTGCATTCCTGAACAAAGAGTGGAAAAATTATTCTTTCAACTTTATTAGAGCTGGACCTTGTTTTTGTTTACCACATCTTGAGAACAGCACAGGCAGGATAGAATTCAGCTGATTAATAGCAATGTCCTTCCAGAATCACCTCACAACCAAGACACTGGTATCAGCCTAAATGCAAATTTGCATTTATCAAGCAAGCTATGGCTTACCATTGCCTAAGACTCAGCAGCCACTTACAAACCACACCACACTGCTGAATGTAAAACCACGTCAGATACCGCACAAACACCACAAATTGCTTCAGCAGAGGCAAGCAAGCCCTCTAGCCACAGGTTAGGGAAAAAAAGAAAAAAAAAACGTATTTAAAGATCCTAGACATCTGAGGGGGTTGAAGTCTCAACCACTCTTTCAAAAGACAACCAACACACACTTTTCCCAGAAGCGTTGTGCAGACACAGAAATTGCTACTACAGTCATGGGATGGAGAGCAGTTGTGCATTTTTGTATTTACCAATAACTGTTACAGTTGACTGTAAAGACAGATCAAAAAATAGAACCAAGTTTGAATAAAGTAATTTAGGCAGTATGGAAGTTAAACAGTGTGAAAATCCAGAAGTTTATTAATGCTTCTAACTACCTGAACAGCCTCTCTCATAAGCAGAGTTCTTTCTCCGCACTGAGGGAAGGAATGAAGAATAGTTATTTTCAATTCCCCGCATATCATCTTTCTGTTACAATCCCAGCCTTTCCAGTCTCCCTCTCCTTTCCACACCTCCCCCTGCACATCCCAGTATCAGTTTCTTTAATGCTGGGAAGCCACACAGGGCTTGCTTCATCATGCAGCCTTCCTGATGGACTTCAATCTGCTCTCATATTAGGACTCAACTACTCACAAAAAGCTGAACCCAAAATCATTACAATTAGGCAAGACTGCTTTATAAAAGCTAACCAGCTTTTGTTGGTCATTGAGACCCAAAATTCCACACCAAATTCATCTCGCTGCATAACAGAAACTCATCTCACCTTCTTTTTGTGTCCCTGTCGGGTTTTCCTTTCTTAAGAACCAAGGCTTTGACTCTCTCCCACTTTCAGAGCTCTTTTCCACGCGAGTCTTCTTGACCTCGCTCCAGAGGCCTCTTCATCCCAACTAATCACCAGATGATGCTGCTCCTACTTTCTCCATAGGCACTGGCCCACTTCAATTCCTGAAACACCACTTGCGTTCAAATCTGCTGTAGATATTAAGCAGACCCCACAGGCGGGATTTGCCTGACTAAATTTAGATTCTATGATGTAGATGAGCTCATCGTTGGGATAAAATTAAGGCCAGTAAGTGCCCATTTCTGCAATGGGCATAAAAGTTAATCTTGTCCAAAATTAGAGAAGAAAGAGGAGAGAATTCATCTCATACACTTCCAGAATCAACATACAGTCTCATTTAACGTTCCCCTCATAATCAACATAGAGAAAGGGGAAGGAACTGATGCATATACAAAGACCACCTAAACCACTCTAATATTTTTCCCAGTTTTTACCATCCTTTAAAGACATTTACCTCCAACTCCATAGCACAGGCTCTTAAACCCAGTGCGGTCCACTGCTGGGAAGAGAAAGATCATGGAAGCATGTTCAACCACCACCTTTCATTAAGTAGCAGATACCTAGTTCAATCCTAATCTAGGCTCACCAGTAATTATCAAAACATGTCATTACTTTTGATTAACACGGTATAATTAAGAGGAGGAGAAAAGGTAGAAGCAGTGTCAAGTCCTCTCTCAAATTCTTGTCAGAAAAGCACAGATCCCAATTTCTGAAGCTGCCACATGGATTTAAACTACCTGAGACACTGCAACTTGTAGTGCTGCAAACACTTGCACTTATTCAGAAAACTGTCCAAAATAACCTGTGGTCATGTATCTGGTAAGGACATTGGGGGTACAATTAGGAAAAGTAATTATATTCCAAGTGGTCCCCACGTGCAACTCCCTTGTTTGGGAACCACCCCCTTAAAACAGTGGTTGGAAAAATACAAGAGCAACCACTTGACTGGCGAGGGTGGGAGGAAAAATACTTGGTGACCAGTGCCACAGCTGCAGCCAACAGCCACCCAAGAGCAATGAGAAAACACAGCTTGAAGTGCCCTAAGTGGAACATGGCACACACTGTTCTCGAGCAAAGAATCCCGCGTACAAAATCGGTCACTGCTTTGGCCAGGCTCTTCCAGGTACCTAGCTCAGGTGGCCAAGGCTGGCACTCAGAGCTAACCTTGTGCTACAAACCCAGCTCCAAAGCAGAGATAAAGGCAAAGGGGAAAGAGGCCACGCTCTGCTCTGTTGCGGAAGGATTCACAGTGATCTAAGCAGGGGAGAACTTTCGATACTAATAAAAAAAAAAAAAAGGACACTCAGTCTCCATTCAATTGCACTGTGCAGAAATCACTATGATTTACGACTTCTGCCTAGATCCAAGTGCAGAGAGGAGACACCCCACCCCTGCGCGTGCCTCTCATGCTAAGCGTGCACCATCTCACGTCTGCGCAAAACACGGGAGCAACCAAGGCCGCCCGCTTTACACAGACAGAACAGCAAAGGAATTAACTCCCAAGGCAATGGGAAAATACGACATGGGAGAACTTCCAAGTCACAAATTCTGCTTGTTTAAGCTAAGCTGCTTAATCAAGTTAATTGGAGGAATTAAGACAGCATCTGGGGGAAAAAAAACAGTCCTGATCTTGGGTTACTTTTTCTGGGCCCAACTTCCCCCCCGGTACAGTACCATCTATCATCAGCCATGACGCCAGTTACCAGCTAAGGACAGGCATGACATTTAAACTTATTTTTGTTATTTATTTACAAACTATTCACAATACCAAGCAACTATATAATGCCTTGTGTTAAGTAGAGGCGTGTGGCTGAATAGTGGAGTTCCACATTTAAAATGATCACTGGAAGTCATAATTCTGTTCACAAAACATTGTTCACTGAATTGTTGTTCGGTATGACAAGCAGGACAGAATCTTACACTCATTAAAAATACAACTGATTAATGTACAGTGGGGGAATAGGCAAGAACCCATGAGAATAACAAGTTTTAAGTATCAGTCCCATAAATACAAAGTTCAATTAAGATGTCATTCTAGGAAACACCAAGAACAGAGTCAAGGCTCTCAGAAAATTATTATTTTTCTTCCCTGCTATTAAGACAGAGCTATTAAAATGAAAGATAATACCCTTTATTTCAAAAGCTAATTATTACATGTAATTGTTATTTCTTCTTGCACTGTAAGAGACCTAAACACAAGAACGGAACTCTACGAAGACCATCAACCCACACATCTCTGCTGTAACACAGCAACTGCTTGAATTTTCCCTTACAATTATATTTATACAATAGACCAGCAGGCCCAGCTTTGATTTCAGCATACCACATTTCTTACCACTTAGGAAACCAAACACAGAACAGCTGTGGAAGCAAAAACCACAGCAAATATTCAGACCAAAAAAAAAAAAGTACAAGCAGAACGTCCCTCGTGAGGACCACTTCAGTGACGACTCTGCGATGGAAGTCACATTACAATGCCAGTTACGCCGTGGTGTCAGGATATCCAGAAGAAGCATCCCACGTGCATTTTTTCACAGCGAGTGATGCCCACTCCGCACGGTTTAGATGCTGGCATGAGCTCTGTGCCCAAGCTGTCCATGCTGCCAGCATCGCTCCGGGGGAACCAAACTACTTGCTACACTCATTACGACGTTTCCTGCACTGCTAATTCAGACATCTACATTTAGATGCCAGATTTAGGCAGTGTTTTTCCCCACTCTTTCCAGCATCCAAAATAAAAAGAAAAATACTTCTGCATTAATTCCCTGTCTTTATCTATTTGCAGAAGCAAATAGGATGTCAGGCCTCCACACGCTGGAATTACGTTACACCGACAATCAACCCATCTATGGCAGCAACCACCAGCTACAGGGGAAGAGAAATCACCTCCCCTCACCTCCCAAATAACCGCACACCAGGCAGCGTTCACTACTGAGTCACGTTTCTGCCCAGCCTCAGGCATAGCTCCCCCAGGTTGCCAACTATTTTACCCCGGGAAAACATAAAGTCTAAAAATAAAGAGAGTAAAGGGAGCGGGCTGGCTCCTGTGTTCATTAAGGCTTCCTGCTCTAACGTCTTTTATTAGCAGGACGCAGAGCACAGGAGTCAAAGCTAGCTCGTCGGTCCCTGGAGCGTCAATACACTTCAGCTTCAATTTCCCTTTGGTGTCTTCTTCCAGCAGGCAAGCCAAGATGGCCTGGCACATACAGATTATTCTTCTTCTCTTGCACTATCATTCAACATTGCTAGAAAGAGGTGTGTATGAGTAAAAATGAACTGTTGATTCTTGTTACAGAGTCTAGAGTCTAAGAGCAGAAAACACAAATCAACTATCAATGCTCTAAGTGGCTCGAGGAAGGAAGAAATTTAAAAAAAAAAAAAAAAAAAGGAAAGAAAAAAAGGTAAAGTGAAAAACCGCTATATCCCTAGACATGAACTCAGTAGCAGCAGCTTCACACACTTCTCCCGTCCCAGTGTGGCTTCCTGAGGCAAGGGAAGGAGGAAAGGTACATCACCCATTACCACACCAGTGCCAACTCCTCAGGAGCCTGAGCATCACCGAAGTACCTCGCAGCAACTGGGTCAGTTTCCTTTGTGCGCCCTGCCTATGAAGTTCATTTTCACTCCCCATTTTATTTTTAAATCCTGATGAAGACTTAAGCTTAGTCCCTTCGACAAGTTCATCACCTTTTCTCCAGGTGCACCTCCAAGAACTTGTGCCGTTCAACATTCCTCTCCTTCTGCCTCCCCCTATGTCTGCGCTGCAGCTCACAGCTACCAGGAGAGGCATTGCCCAGGCAAGGCTCTCTCCCTTCTCTCCACCCACATGTTTTACTTCAAATACCATTAAAATAAACATTAAAAAACTTAAGAACAACCAGTACATATTCCAGGTCTCATTCTCATGCTTGTTTCATCTATCTTGTTCTATTTAAACCTCAAAGGAGGAGATAGGATACATGTTGTAACAAATCCTTCCCAAGCACATTCTCCCATCTTCAGGAGACAATCATCGCGCTTACAATGCCGCGTCGCAGTCTAAACAAGCCATCAGTGAAGTACGTATGAGATTGTTGAGACTACTGGAAACAGTTACGTCAGCGCCGACCAAAGTACAAAGGAACTTCTTTACTTTATGTTTCAATCATTTTAAATAATCAGCAGCCTCAATGCATTATTTGCTTTTGGATACTGAAGACGATAGAGAACACACCCTTTTTATCTTGCAGCATCAAAACCAAGGGCTGTATAAATATTTAGAGAATGATCAGCACACTCTGAAGTAGAAGTGAGAATATCACAGCAGGCATTGCCCAGATGTTCACAGCAGCGGGGACTGACAGCACTGAAACACAGGGACACAGCCGGCGCCTGGCACAAGCCAGGTGTAACACCAGTACGTACCAGCGCACAACGAGGGCGGGGTGGCAACGTGTGCTGTCTTTTATACACACCCATGTGAAACCATCTTTAGTTCACGCAGCTTCTGTCACCTCTGCCATGCTTGACAACAGTTTTCAGCATCATCGGAGAAAATAGTATTTCGGCTTCTTGATGCTGCATCGTATTTTGTGAAAGTAAGAGGACGTAACGCACCCAAACCACCTTGCCGGGTCGCACCCCAAAAATAACCACCCAGCTCTGTTCCCCAGACAGGGACTGCGCTAAAGAATGGGATGAAAACATCAAAGCTCAGAATTCAATTTATCCACAGCCTCAGGTTTAGCACATGCCCAAGGCCATGCTGCTGCTTCCTTCCTATGCAAAGGATAAAATAATGACCCTGCTCAAGTGAACTAAAATATTCCCAGGGCCTCGAAAAAGTTCAGCACAAGGTAGTAATCACACACCCAGACCGTCCACGCAAGTCCAAACAGACTGGAGACAAACCATGGGGAACAGATACCCAGTTAACCATGCAAATACGTTACACAAATATGAAAAAATATCTACAAACACCTCTTTTTACAGGTTCAGTAAGGATAAAGCTTTAAGATAACCAAACAAATGGAGTGGTTAAATTTTAATTTTAATGGGCTTTTTTTAACCTCAACTAAGTGTCTCAGCCAGAAAAGTAAATAATACAACACAACAATGCCTTAAAGACCTGGTTTCAACTTTAACTCTTAAATCCCCAGATTAGCTACACTGAATTTTGGGATAAGTTTCAACTTGAGCCAGCAATTCACACGAATGACCTCAAATACAGGTCACACTACAAAATCATACGTAGTGATATCACTGAGCAAGGAATACTGGTATGAACAAATTAATATTTTAACTTTATTTTAAAGCAACCACGCAGTTCAAACACCACAACGATTCTGCTGCCAAAAGCACATGACAGTCTTTGGCGGGGAACACAGCAGAGCTTATTCTGGAAATGAAGTTTAAAATATTTAACTTGGAAAACAAGAGTTTCAAAGTTATCAGTACTGGCCCCCAGATTATTCTGTACATCCAAGTTACCCTTCAAGTGATTCTCAAAACAAGAAACCCTTTAGCTAATAACTTGGAAAATATTTAAAGCTCCCAATTAAAAATTCCCTTTACCCAACACTAGCCCAACTATTTTTTGGCCATACATAGATTTGACTGTCACAGCGTTTTCTCACCTGTGAAATAATACAGTCCTCGCTGACAACATTGTGCATTTATTGTTTAACTTTATGTGGCTTCTATCATAAAATAGTTTCTTTAATCAGGAAACAAGCTCAAGATTCCGGGGAATTAGCTCAGTGTCCAAAGACAACAGCAGCCGACCCCTCCAAACCATTTTCGCCCTTCCCCAAGGAACTATTTTTCAGAATATTCTTACAGAAAAACAAAAACCCAAACACACAGATCATGGCTATGCCTACAATCACCACTTTGGGATTTCTGTGGTCAGCACATTCTCAGTATGAAACGCACCACTGACGTAAATACTTGGTGCAACACAGCTTTGTTTTAAAAACATGACCTTCAGATCCAACGAAAAAGTGTATCCTTCCACTGGAGGCAGTTTGGTTTTGCATTCATTGAAGAAGAGGTGGAGGAGAAGCAGTTCAAATTAAATAATAATTAAGTACCTAAACCTTTCAGCAGTTTTGAGAAATCTCACCTTTTTAAATGCCTAAAGCCATGCAAGTGCTCTCACATGATCAATACCTCCTTGGAAAAGCCACTCTAAATATGCCAATTTATAAATATTCACGAAATATTATTTTTAACAAAGGCTACTGAATTAAAAAAAAAAAATTAGAAACAGCATTGCTCGAACTACTGAACATCGCAGTCTAACCATGAGAAAAACTGGAAGTCCCATGCGCTGCTGGCCGGTGTAGAAGGAGCTCGGATGGTCTCTGGGTACCAGCCTCCCTTGCCCCCAAGCAGAAAGATTACTGGAGAAACACCACAGTGAAGCGCAAGCCAGCAGCCGCTACTGCAGCCCTTCACTGCAGCCCCCAGACAGCATTGCTCCAGGCTTCCCGCGGGAAGCTCAGCGACTGCCCCACCACGGGGAAGTTCCGGGAGGCAGAGCCACTCTGGTTCGGACCTGGTTAGGTCCCAGGGACGGACCTGTTTCTGGGGGAAGGAAATCCTCATTCTTCTGAGTAGACAGCGTAGACACGAGCAATCTTGTCTCTCTCTCTCAAAATCCCTTCGCAAGATCTTCTTTGGGAATTGTGACCATAGGAAGGGAAATCCCAGTCTGAGAGGAGACTTTGGCGGCAGGGTAAAACGCGAAAGGCAGTACTGGAATGAGCTTTTGGAAATGCACTTATTTAATTCAAGAAATTGAACTCAACTAAAGAAACTGCTTGAAAAGAATTTGTTTGCCATCAGCTGAAAGGCAGATTTCATACGCTGCTGCGCCCCGCGCTGCACGCCGAGGCGTACCTGTCACCTCAGCCCCTGACAAATCCTCAAAGATAAAGCTGCCAAGTCATCCACGCGCTGCAGTGCAACACAATAAAACTTGTCATCTGACATCCATCCTGAGCGGGATTACTCCATGTCGTTCAACCCAAAGATACGCAAAATATGCAGAGAGAAGCAAAAAATTATACAAAATATCACTCAGCATTGGTGTAAGCTCACGTGGCTTCAGTACGAAGACATTTAGGTCACAGCTGAGCACTCGTGTTTAGCCTAGGCGCCTCACCCCTTCCTAAGGGAAGAAAATAGATATAAAATGTCCCGCAGGTGTTTCTTTGCTATGGCCAAAACACAGCAAATTACGTTAAATTTCTGCGTTTCAATTCCTACATAAACCAGGAGTTGCACTGCATTGGCCTATGAGGCAAAGACGACATCCATTTCAGCAAAGACAACCCTGCAAAAATATAAAGATACAGACATGTAAAGTTAAATAAGCTACTACCTGACACTGCTCCACTTCTGGTGGAAAAGGAACCAAAGGAAGGAAAGCAGTGAGCCCTGCCCAGCACTCCTGATGGGCAGGCCCAGTCTTTAACAGAGGCAGCCAAAACACAGCCATCAGTTTTTAATTAAATATTGCCGGTCAAATGGCAACGGCAGTTCTTCGCCCAAAGTCATGGCATCCCATGAGCAGCACTCTCTTATGCGGCACTGCTCCCAAAACACGACCCACGTTGTGTTGCTCTCCTCTTCGATGGATGCCATGCTGCCACCAAGGCTACTGGGGCACGTTGTTTTCTTTAAGCTTTGTTTTAAAATTAAACCTCTTCAGGGCAAGGATTTCTCCTTGCCAGGACGTGAATGCTACCGATTATGCTGTCAGCTTTCCCCACACACACAAAAAATCCCCAAACCCAATTTTATCACCATAGAATGAAAGCCGTGCAAGCAGCAGAGGGAAGGCAAAGGCATCTCCTAACATCAGAGCAGACATCACCTTAACGCAGGATTCAGATAGCACCCACCATTTCGAGTGTTTTACCCTGGAGAGAGCACAGATCAAGAACACAGCTGCCTTCACGCAACACAGGAGCTCGGGCAGTGTAACAGAATAACTTTCTCAAAGGACAACAGTTGATTGTTCGTTATCCGTAACTCCGGTTTCAGCGCTTTTGGAGCGGCCCACTCTGGTGTACTTGTAGGATATGGTCCACCAGCCACGTTAGTGATCCACGTGCCCCTTTTCAAAGCAAAAAGCAAATCAGCAAAATGCCCCAACCAACCCCCACAGACGACCTGAGCAGAAGTCAAATGAAGAAGTCTGAAGACAAACTACTCTTCCAGGAAGGCCGTGATGCATTAACACCTTCTCCTACAGCAAAGCCGCACATAAGCCAACGAGAGGTCTCAGCTGCCTAAAATGCATGTTACAAAGACAGCTTAAAGCCATCCCTGAAGGATGTGTGCACTGCAGGGAGTGACGCAGATTCACGAACATGCACACAATCCCACAAAAAATACGTGTGGGCGAGGTAGCTATCTGGTCTGGCAAGTTTCAACCCACAGCACATGTTTATTTTCTAACAGTAAGTCCAACAACACTAACTTCCAGAATTATTCGCAAATATTTAGCGGCACGTAGCAACCTTGCATTGCTTTTCAACTTCAAAAAACGGGTTAACTATTCAATGGGCAGCCTTAAGCATGGCCCCCATCCCAGAAAATGGATCTATACTGACTTAATAAATACTTTAAGTCCCCAGGTCAACATGTGCGGCCTGCATCTCCACCAGCCTCAAGCTGCGTACAGCATTTAACACAGCTCAGCAAGACTACAGCAAGTTTGCTGCATCTATCTAAACAGAGTTTTGCCAGCGTGGAGCCCTTCGCCACTCGAGTCACAAGCCCAGGTTTGCTTCCTGGATGGTGTCAGGAAGGCAGGCATCCCCAGATTCTGGCCTCCACTCCTCTACCATCAGTCTGGCCTGGGACCTAAGCCAGGATTGATTAAGTCCAGCAACATTTACATCAAACGTCTATCCTGGGAAATCTGCTAAAATGAAAGTCTGTCTAGATTTCCTTCACGCGGATATTCTATTAAGAAGAAGAGTGCATTTATCCTCACTAACCAACGGAGGAAATGGAAGCGAGCATCGAGGCCGCTCTGCATCACCATTATTCAAGCTGGGAGTTACCGTGCCTGGAAGCACTCTGAAAGCCTCACGTTTACGCTGAAGTGATGTTGCCCCAGCACAAAAAGGATCGAGTAAAGGATGTCAGTGTAGCAGCAGTGAGCAGCCAAGCAGGCTGAAGAGAGGAGACAGCCGAAACACAGCACGGCTTACAGAACTCAAATACAGTAAAGCCCTCCCTCTTTCCACCCTCCTCTTCCTGGCCAAGAAGAATTATGGGGATGGGACAGCTCAGTATCTAACAGGATGTTGCTAATCACTTTGACTAAGTATTGTTAGCAATTAACATCTCAGCATCTCAGCAAACCATGCTCTGCTTTCCTCCTTGATTGCTGTCACTATGCCTCAAACGTGTAGGCAAAACAGCTCCTCGAAGGAAAAATCTCCAGCTGTCTGAATTTAAAAAAAGGCCAACTCAGAGTCCTGTGACATGGCATGGAGTTCTGCTGTGAAAATTATTTTCCTTGCCCACAAAAAGAGGACAGTGACCTATACACAGAAGAGGGGCAAACAGCGATTGTGAAGGAAAACGAGACAAAAATAGCTTGCTCCATTTTTCTTGGTACATGGAAAATCCATTACAGAGGTTTACACAGCAACACCGAAGCCTGACAAGTTAATGAGCTTGTGGGGTCGCAGGAGAGACGGCCCATCGTTCAGAAATTCCTATGCTGCACAAACGCGAGTCATAAAGATGACTGTAATCTGTTCAAACCAAAAATCAGAAGTTCTGGTTCTTTCAAGAAGTTCGGTTAGTACTTCACTAGGGGTTTTTTATGCTTCGATTAAAAAAAAAAAAAAAAAGCA
>WHYT01016523.1:180125-196455 GCA_009806455.1 Tetrax tetrax
AACACCCCCCTACACCACCTCCCGTGGGGCAGCGACGGGGAAATGCCCCAAATCCTGCTGGTACCTCCCGCTCTGGCAGGGAAAGCTGGAGCTGGGGACTGCACGTGGACAACACATACATTTTGGGGTTTTTTTTTTGCATTATTTGTACCCAGGTTTTTTTTTTGCATTATTTGTACCCAGGTCAGAGCTTGAGACAAGAAATGTCAGATGCTGCTTCTCCTCCCAGCCCAAAAACTAGATTCAGCTCCCTCACAGACCGTAAAGGTGACAAAAATTACTGTCTCTTGCAGGGCGAGACAATAAAAACAATGGTGAAGAACATACACTGGGAAGTAATTTTTCCTCAAATTGTCTTGTTCTACCTCTGCTTTATACTTCTGGGGACAAAGAGGGCAAGAATTCTCCTCCCACTCCCCCACTGTTTCATGGTGATATTTATGTCTACATTATTTTTGTTTCTTTTACTAAAACCTTCAGACAGCCTTTTAGCAAAGAACTGAGCCAGACAAGAGAAATACGTTTCAACAGCTAAAAAAAAAAAAAAAGAGAGGAAATTCTGCAAATTCTTTGAGAGTCTTCAGTCAAGAAACCCTCGGTACAAGCTGCAGGAAAACCAACCGTGTGTTTCACACGTGCCATGTGGGCAGAAAAAGTGTCAGAAAATGGCAGGGCCCCTTCTCTGGAGACCTAGAGGTGCCTGCAGGGCTCAGGTGCTCCCAAACCCCACTGAGATATTTCAGAAAAGAGCACTGAACTCCTTTCCAGGCCCTGCGTACACACCCGTCCCCCCAGCGCTGGGATAACTGGTAGGAGCACAATAAATAGAAAACAAAGGATGAATGGGAGTTTTCTAGATGCTCCACAGTTCTTTAAGCCCAGGAAGGGCTTTCTGCTGCTTCCCGTTCCCCTCAGGCAGTCTTTGTCTGGTTTGTAGGTACACACGTGGAAGTCTCGACATGAGTAGTCTGTCTGTGCTTTTTACCGGCGGACAAGTTACTGAATTTAAATTCTCTTGGAAGCCCTTAAAGGGCAAAATCAGCACTGGCTCCTATCTGTTGCACGGCACTCGCTGTGGAACAGAGCCCTAGAACAGGCAATTTTTGAACAGAAGAAGCAGGGCAAGCCTTCCTGCCTGGAAGGATGTTTTCCTTTCTTTTCCTCAGTTTTTAACAGACTTTTTCCTCTTACACACTTTCCCCAAGCAGCAGTGTCTCCTAACACCTTTTTTTTTGGCAGCAAGCAGTCTGTTTTCCAGCGTAAGACGGGATGCGGTCCTTCGTGCCTGTGCCAAGCTTGATGCAAAAAAAGCAAACTTGGAAAGACTTTCTACATGGTGTGTAATACTAATTCTACAAAAGAAGATTAAAGCAATCACATTAGAAGGCAACTTCTGTATCTTTTCAGCCAGCGTTAGGCATGTCGGTCTGGAAATTGAACAATGCAGAGATCAATCAGGCAGCACAGAGTTTTGGGAACACACTTCATGTGCAAATGGGAAAACACTTGAGGGTGTAGAAAGTGTCATTTTGATTAACGAGGGCTAGAACATGCTATTTGTGTGTAGATGAGAACGTATATACACCTCCCCACAGGGCTCATTAAAAGAAAAGGAACAAGCACATTTTAAAATATTAATACGATTTTTAAACAGACTTTGAGCCTGGTACAGGTACAGCTGGCTCTTTTGAGCTGATCTCATACAACACCCAGACACGCTCACCTTGAAGGTAAGTTCCACGGTCACCGCATGGCGAACCTTCATCCATCCTCAGCTCTGCCCAAAAGTCATTAGGAAACACTTCCTACACTGCAGTAAGTACTGAGCACTTACCCTACAACCCATCTAAATAACAAATAATTTACTATTATTTTATCCACCTGGCTGCTGGGTATTGCGGTGCCAACATCTGCTCTGGTTTTCAGTACCAGGCTGAGCCGCTCTGCTGACGCCCAGGCCGCCTGCCCTGCAGCCGCCCGGCTTTTTTTGCCTCACAGCCAGGCAGATGGAGGTCGCAACAAAAGACCCTTTACGCGCTGCTCTATGCCCCCCCACATCTACATCCCTGGAACTCTTCCTGTTTGAATGCAGGCCTGAGTTTTGGGTAACCTCCAGATAAGGGCAGAGGGGAGAGTTGAGCGAGGCCGCAAACAAATGGCTATCAGCAGAACGGAGTATGGACAAAGCCCACCTTGAAGTCCACAAGACAGCACGAGCACACAGCTGAGATTTATGGATTATGAAGAACTACGTGTCACTGCATCCTATTTTCCACTTAAGGTGCTTAACCCACCCATATTATTTCTGACAGCCCTCTTAGGTACAGCAATACCACAATCATCGTTCTTACAGAGGAACCAAAGTTGAGGATGATGATGAAAATCTTCATTTTCACTCATTTTAGATATCCACGTGAAAAGACATGACCTTAGCTATAGTTGTTTAAAGTTTACAAAATTCCCACACAAGATGTTTGAGTCTTAAGAGTGCTCCCGTCCCGAAGCTCTGC
The DNA here is from genome assembly GCA_009806455.1 of Tetrax tetrax. NCBI lineage: Eukaryota > Metazoa > Chordata > Aves > Otidiformes > Otididae > Tetrax > Tetrax tetrax. The sequence continues at coordinate 182,636 of WHYT01016523.1, forward strand.
TTCCATCAGCGCTGGACATCTGTGTCAAAGGATCCAGAGAAACACAGATGCTTACACCCTCCTGTGACAGAGCTTCTCTACACGACTCTTTGCATTCTGACCCGGCAACGCACTTTTAACTGTGAGTTCTGACTCTACCATCCTTACTTGGAGTCTACCAAAACTATTAAGGAATAGTTAGGACATGTATCTATTAATGACTTGACAAATTGCTACCGAGACCGAGATCTGCTCCCCTAGGCTATCGGGCAGAAGTTAGAATTTACCGCCTTAGAGTACATCCCCCTGCAAGCACAACAAGGAAAACCCACAGAGATTAGGAAATCAGCACTTTCATAACATTTCACTAGTTCAAAGAGTCTAAAGAGAGGATAAAGATTCTGCATGCCCCATTTGAGAAATGAGGATGACATTCAGAAACACTTAACATTGCAAAAGTAGCTTATTCTAAAATGTCGAAAGTCCACCTATCCAAAAGCAGAGCTACCCACGCTCCCAGATGTATTTCCAAAGCTTACTCTATACTTCATATCCTATAACATAGTGGAGTCTCTTTCCCAAACATGTCACATGAGGAAAAAAAACTACTCAGACTACACACACACAGTAGCTTCAGGTAAGAAGAAAGCAGCTCAAGTCCCCTTTTGTTTTGCTCCTGTATAACTTCTCCAGAGCTCACGGTCTCTAGGACTGTCTGCAGCAACCGATTGCTCTGGGGAGTTGGTATTCAAGTCTTCCCTTCATGTAAAATTTAAACAGCCATAAGTTTCCACCAACACAGGAACAAGACAATCCAAGGTTTTTAGGGAAGAGCATTTTCTTAGCCAGTCATGACTGCTTGGCCTGTGCCAGCAGTAAACAAGGCAGGGAGGACGCAATAGAATCAACTGATCAACAACGGCAACAGTTATTATTGTACTGAAAACAATCCAAAACTTGTTCTACTTACTCATTTTAGGTTCTGCATAACCTAAAGGGCAAATTCCAGTGGTTAAATTCCGACACAGAAAGCTCTGTCTGAGCTCTCTGTCTGAGAAGGACCTCTGAGGAGGTAGTTCCTGTTTGGGAAGCCCAGAGTCGGCACCTCGGCTGCCTGCTGCACTCCAGCACAAAGAGGCATTTTCTTAGAGCTGCCTTTGAAACGACGTTAGACCCTTTCAAGTCATTACAATGCCACAAACCCCATCAGAACCTGACTGGCAGCTAGTCCACATCACAAGACTCTGGCATTGTGGTCTCCGCTTTGAAATCCAGTAATGCACGTAATCATACTTTGCACCAGCTTTAATTTTCAAGTGGTAGTACTACACAGCGCTTCCCGGAGTACCTTATAGCAACTGTTGGAAGGGCCATTTCAGGAGAGAAATCAAACACAAACTTGTCAACAGGAAGAGATGGATCTGGAGTCTGGGATGATGGCTGTCACAGGAACACCTCAAACCATGCCAGCGTGGAAGACTGCTGACGCTTCAGTGCATAATGTGCTTGTTTTGCAAAAGGGCAATGACGCTGATGAGTTTGGGGTGCGAGTGGATCCTCACCAGCTCAGTTAAGTCTCCTCAGTGCATCACGATCAACTCAGCTTCATTCAGACTGACTCATGGCTGATCCAACCCCCTGGATCATCAGGTCACTGTGCATTCATTCTGTTACATCAGCTGCTGCCCATGTGAAGGAAGCTCAGATTAGATACCGTTGATGCTTTTGATAATATTGGTACTTGTCCATCTAGCCAGTCAAGCGAGATAAGAGGTCTTTATGGCCTCCCATGGGAAAAGTTTTGACTTTATAGTTAGCAAGAAGTGACTGTGATGATCTCTCCTATCTTTTTCTTTTAATGTGACTACGACATCCGAAAATAATTACTTGCGGAAAGCCACAAGACACATACTTTGGATCACAGGCAACTTGAGCGTGCAAAACCATAGCGCATTAGCTGTTCTTTCAGATCCCGTCAGGAGGAGCTGATGTGGGTAGATCTGTCACCCAGATTTCCTAGTGAAGTATTTCCAGAAATACAAATAATAATGTATCCCACATACACAGTGCCCAGATTTTTTTTTTAAAATGAAATAGACTGGTTTTTGTTTCAAAACTGCTTTCCTAAACTACTTAGTGGATAACTTCCACGAGATTTCAAAATATAACTATCAGGCAAGTGAAGAGGTAAGTCCAAAAAAGATCCTTCTCTTTGAAAAGGCAGAATTTACCCAGCCTTACTTCTGGAAGAAAAATCCTGCGTTTTCCAAAACTTACAGAAAATGTATCAAACATGGATTTATTCACATCCTCCCTATTAAAATACACTACTGTTACCCAGCATATTCCAGACATTCACCTTTGGTTTATAGGAGGTTTTCTATATATTTTCATATATACACACAAATATTCCAGGGATATTACATACTCTTAGATATATGTCCAATATGACCAATTTAGTTGTTAAAAAAAAAAAATGTTTTAGCAACATGCCTCAGAAAGCTAAAAAAAAAAAATACATTAATAAATTTTTCACCATGTTTAAAACCTAATCAAACAACCAAAAAACCACAACCAAACAAAAAACCCTCACAACTTTGTTTTCCCAGCCCTGGAATACTTACTTACTTAAAGCTATTACTTAAGCCTGATGAATATCCATGTGGACTTTTTTTTTGCTCAGGCTGATTACCAACATCTGAAACTCCAGGAAACTCCATCTGAAGCTCTCAAGATGTGTCACATTTTTCTGTTCCCTGATTTGAAGGGCAGAGCGCCTCAAAGGTTTTCTGTTGTTGCCATCGTGAATTTCTGGGAATACTCTAGCAACTGTAAAATCATCTTCTTCTTGAAAGCATTTTGTTTTGGTAAAATTAAACTGCTAAGTATTCCTGGTATCAAATATGGCCTGGCTGGACTCAAAATATACAAGAATGTCTGTGTTAGTCAGCGGCAATAATCTACACAACAGGATTTTAGAGATATTCTACTAGTTCTACCGTATTTTCTGGGGTTTAATCTCCACCTTCTGCAGCGCTTGTTTCCTCAGCAAACGCAGCGAGGAGTTGTAATTTATTCGTAATTTATTCAGCTCGCCCCTCCTCATCAGGATTTACAATGATACATATCTTTGGCCATTTTCCCCAGGAGATCTTTTGTTTCTTGCAAACTTCCATTCACATCAAAAGCAAAGTCAGTACAGTTTATTATCCATTAGACAATTTGGATATGATTCTTCTGCTAAAGGCTTTGAGTGCAGGCAACCATCTGGGGTCTGGACACACAAAAGGCCGTCGGTAAGGGCGCACGCACAAAAGCGCCATGGGGATATGGAAGTGTGTGCTGTACAAAGACACCCAATTGTCTTTGGTTTGCTGGGGTTTTTTTGAGGGTGCCATAAGCCCCTAATCAGAGAATGAAGCATCAGGGAGGCAGCCCTCAGATGGCAGCCGTCAGCTCCAGCGAGGACAGATGGTGAACAAAGGTGAAAAGCACACAATACACGTGGGCCATCTTCTACAAGAAAGCAGTTCTTCAATTAAAGTGTGTTACAACTCTTGTGACCTCCTCTGTTGTGAAGTGAAAATGTGTCATCTTCTTTACGGGACTGTCACACCTCCAGGGTCACTTTCAGGATATGCAGACTCTCTGTTAATATTTTCTCCAAAGTACTACCTACCCTACCTGGGACGGCGCACAGGGCTCACAAGGGAGGTGCAATCTCTGTGAAGGGAAACAATGTCAACTGTAGTAGAGAGACTGGTGTGGCATAAATGTTTGTCAAGGGGAACGCGTCTCACTGAGTGTCTTTTCCACTAGGAACTCAAGGTCTGAGGAGACAAAGAAAACAATCTCATCATTTAACTCACTCAAAAAATACACCCGAAAACCCTTATTCACTTATTTTCCATCTGTTATGACTGATTTTAAAAAGGATTAATAAAGTAACAAGTTGTCCTGCAACAGAGCTTTTCGTTATGGTGACGTATACGCAGTTTACGTGATGTCAGATACATCAGATACACTACGGCATACACCCTACTGCCAACTGAACTCCGATAAACCAAGGGCACCTCTAGCCTATCTTGCACTTCTCCAACATTTCCAAAAACAGAGGATAAATAGTTTTACATCATATTTAAACAGCAAGGATATAGTGACTTTCCAGGCTGCAAAGCCCAAATATATTGAAATAAAGAGCAGGATGCCAGCAGGGAAACTGAAAAATCTAAAAGATCACAGGTCAATACAAACAAGCATTAGTTGTCTAATATGACACAATCCTTGCTGAATTCATAAAATACTTAAACTATTGCAGTTGCTGTTGTCTAGGACAGGAGAATAAGCCCTCCCTTTTTCCTTTTGCCATATTTTCTCTCTTAACAAATAGAATGAAATTAAAAAATGCATAGGCACTTGCATAAGGAGGTATGCAAAACGATCTCCTAATTAAAAAAAAAGTTACCATGGTCTGTCCTTTTTCCTATCCCTATATATAGAGAGGAATCTTTATGAAAATCTTCAAAGACTTTTCATGTTTTGTGGAACATTGCCCAGGCGTGGACATGTTCAGCATCTTTGGGAAGGCTGTCAGTTGCTCACTTTAGACTCTCTGAAAATTGATCCACGAACAAATAGCGGCTCTTTGTGGATCAGCCCATCTGCCTCCCAGATGGGGGAAAGGTAGCACCGGAGTAACAGCTGCTCTGGCAAGTAGAGCAGGTCACAGAACAAGGACGAGGGGTACAGCGAGGAGGGCTGATAGTCAGGAAGTGCGTGAATTTTGAATGAGATGGAGACGAGCAAATTTAGAAATGCGTCACTGCCCTACCGGCACAGAGAAAACACAATGCAAGTTTAAAGATGTAAAAAAGAAATCAAACTGGACTGCGTTAATTTATTCAGGAAAATAAGGACAAAGTATTCAGGACTAATATAGAGTCTCCTTTGTTATCTGCTATTTTGGTGTAAAAGCCTCTAAACCTTGAGACCCAGGACTTCTTTTCCATCTCTATCCCAGCAGAGCCTCAGCCCTCGAAAATGAAAATGAAGTGTGTGTGCAGATGGAGACGTGCTTTGGTTTTCCACCTTCGGAGTTACACATGAAGTGATAAATCACATGGTCCTGGGCCTGCTGATGAAGCTAAGGGTGAGGCAGAATTCCCCTTATATCCACCTTAGGAGTTAACGCTATTGTATATTTTGTCTCTAAGGTGAGTCCACTTCCCAAATTCTAGCCTGCATTTAGCATGAGACAAGCTCCAACATGCTACAAACACCATCCTGCAAGCTAGTTAACAGCTGGAGCTTCCTGGAATTTACAGGAGGAAAGGACCTTTAATGGAAACAGTAGAGAGTGAGAGAGGAAAAATTAACACATTTCTGTGCTGGGAATTAAACCAGTACTTCATAAACTCCAATTTATTCCCCCCCCCCCCCCCCCCAGTTATTTGGTTCAACACATTGTCTGTACCACAGCATTCCTACCTACAAGCTTCTCACCTGGAATTTCTTTCTTCCTGGATGGCATGACCCAAATATTTTAATAGGAGAACTGTTTGTTTGAAAGAAACGTTGTCATGCACCTCGCTTGGTGACACCAGAAAGCACAGCCAGAACGTGAATTTGGATATGCCAAGAACTTCTTCCTTTGAAAGATTAACTGGTTTGTATCTAAAATAATAATTGCATGGCATTATGCATTCTGTATTGCTGAATTGCATACATTTCAGTTGCTTTCACTTTTTCAGGGGAAGCTACTGTTTTTTTCCCCTCTCTTTTAATCAGAAACCTATCAAAAGACATCTTCAATGGAAACAAATAAGTCATTGTTTAGCTCTATTAATAAACTATATCCTCAGGGTATACCCCAAAATATATTAGAAAATGTTTTATGCATTCTAGATACATGTTAGGAGATGGAACACTTAACATCTACATTTGCAGATTGTTCTCTCAAGAAAAATGTGTATGTCTGAACAGTAACTTCTTCCCAATTCTGTCCTATGACAGAAGAACAATTTGGCCAAGAAAGAAAAAGAAAACCTAACAGCAATCTTCTGTTTTTCACTCTCTGAGTTCAGAAAGGTAACGGATAATAATAGCACATTCAAGCAGTCAGGCATGCCAGTAGTTTGCCAGAACAATAAAACCTGTCTTGAAGACATGCAGAATACTAACAAAAAAAGCAATACTTCCAAAAAAGCAAACTCACTCACTCTGCAGCATACTTGGGCATAATTGTTATTAATTACAGGCTCCCTTTCTATTTTATTAGCAGCCTATGAAGCACCACATAGAAAAAAACTCAGCCCCAAAAATGCCAGTACACCCCCACACATTTGTCTGCTAAGTTTTGATCTAAACAGAGTGAGTTACACCGTGGTGCCACAGAGTGCTGGCTCACCTGGCTCTGCCCTGTCCTGCCACGGTCCCACGTCCCCCTCTCAGCCAGAGGCCATGCTCCTCTCTTCCATTAGCGACCCACCACGTCGTGCACTTGAATAACAGACCGGCAGATGGTTCAAAGCACACATATACATCCCTGATGATACCTAAATACATCTGTACAGAAATATAAAACTGCACTTCCCTGGTTTAAGCCAAATTTCTGGGACATTTTTGCCAGAAATACATTTTCCTACCCCTTCTGTATGGTCAGTTGCATTCCTTACAAGCAAAAGACACAGTCTGTTTCAAATGTACAAAAAAGCAGGCCTGAGCATTTGATGAGAAAAGACATAGGACCTAAACCACTTCGAATCAAACAGAAAAAGGGAAGGAAAAATTGTCATCTTGTCACCTCCTCTTGTTCTCACACAGTAGATAGACCACCATCAGCAGGAGCCAAATCAAAATGATATATCACAGAATCATAGAATGGTTTGGGTTGGAAGGGACTTCAAGGGTCATCTAGTCCAACCCCCCTGCAAGGAGTAGGGACATCTTCGACTAGATCAGGTTGCTCAGAGCCTCATCCAGCCTGGCCTGGAATATCCCGTATGTTACGGGAGATCACGTGCTTCACTGCTTTTGCCACAGATTTTTCACATGAAGAAAGCATCAAAGACAGTGATTTCAGTCATGGGTTAGGAAACCAAAGATGAGCATTAAGCCCTCTGGAAGGAGGGTTCGAATGAGTTTTGTTCTCTCATATCCTGCAGCCATCAGTCCAACCCCAAAACACACAATTAGGGAATTTCTATGACTTCTACATTTCAGATGACGCTCATAGGTCTACTATATAGGTGCTTTACCACAAAATCAGCTCGTGTTTCCATATGACTTGAAATGATCATGTTCAGCAGCGTAACATTAAACACCAGAGACAGTTTGAGAGACTGTCCTAGAGCACATCCGCATTATTTTCGGAACTGGCTTGGCGTGAGCTCCCTGGAACATCCAGGTACCTCCAGCCGGAGCAGGCACAACTGGATGCTTGCTTCTGATGAGACACCAGTGGGCTTTAGTAAGTCAGCACAGCTCCTCTGCTCCACTGACCCAGAGAAAGTGAAGCAGGAAGGCAAACCAACGCTGCCATCCTCCTGACAAGTACCCTGTTGGGCAGCTGGTACTCCAGAGAGCCTGGCGAGGCAGGTCGCAGGAGCAGGAAACCGCATTCACCACCCACCTGGTCCTAGATGGGGAGTTTGCTCCGCGGGAGGAAAGCAAAGCAAAGCTTGAGCACACCATCACAGGAGGTGACGGTGGAGGGTGTGGAGGAAGATTTCGCTGCGGTCTGTTAGTTGTAGACCTTCAGTGTTCCCTGTTAAAACCTGATACAACAGAGCAGGGGTGGGACAGTCAGTTCTTCCCTCCAGAAAGAACTGGGGAACGTGGGCCTCTCTGCCCCAAATATTTCGCAGAGGGATGCTGCAGTGAACTGTGACCGCGGAGTGTCAGTCATCTCTGGGGTAGTCACCCATGGAAGCGGAGCTGGGGATGAGGACAGGCTGCTCAAGAAGCTCTGTAATTGCATGCTAGCTGAATTGTAAGTCAGCAGCTCTGTCATTAAACTGTAATAATATTGCTGCGACGCAGAAAGCTCAATTCAGAGATGGAGTTAAATAGCACGTTGCCAAACTGTGTTCACGTTGGCAAATAAACAAATTCTAGTTCAAATTAAACTTCCCTTAATCATACCATAATACTACCATGTGGTTAATTTGAGGCTTTTTTAATTAAAAAAAAAAAAGGTTTTTAATGGATAAGATAGCAGGTTTTTAGAAATTACGTATATGCAGCTAGCTATTTATTATATAGCTCAGATCTCCCATCCATATAAATTGCTGCTGCAGTCGCTACACACTTCGAAAAGCTTTTAACTGGAGTTCTTTAGCTGAAAACAAAGAAATCAACTCTGACAAGATCCTTCACAATTTTCTTAGGTTAAAAAAGTCTCACATACAAGATGCATAAAGCTTTTTTCCTTTTTTTTTTTTTAACAAACATAAATCACACTTTGTCAAAAATTGATTCAAAATCTAGCAAATGAAAGGAGGAGGATGCTACAGAAAAAGTAAAAACCACAAAAAGCGTATTCAGTAAAGGAGGCACTCGCCAAAGACATTTATTTAGAGGGAACACGATAAACGTGACTGTATTGTTCAGCTGCTGAGTGCAGAATGAGCTTTCACTTCAGCAGACTCCTAAAGGCACTAACTCACTTTCTTCCACAGAGAAAGCTTCTGGATTTTTTTTTTTTTTGCAGGAAGGGGCTGGATTTTCTTTGCTTTTGGCTTTTAAGGAGCAGGTGTTTGTTTTATTATTTAAATAACTGCTTGTTTGCTTTTGAAAGATTTGAAATCCTGCTATTGAGACATGGCTCTGTGGGAATGTGTGTCTCTCTGGACTGCTAGGTAGTCACACTCGACTTGGAGTAAGGAACTCTTGAGAAGGTTCTCAGTTTTTTCCTGAAAGTGGATCCAGATAAGTGAAACAAATAAATACAATTCAATCAACATCTCTAAATGTTAGTTCAACTGTATACATTTACAGACTTTCACTGCAGCGAAAAAGTTTGTTCACTACACAAGTGTTGATATTTCTCCTCATTAAAAAAATATTTATCCTAAGAACAAAAAATGACACCCTCAAAAAATTCCAGCTAAGAAAAAGCCCAATTCAAATCTACAGACTTTGACCAACAGGATAACAGATACATTTTTGATTCCTTAGTAAAAGATAATATCTTTACGAGATTACTAAAATGTAGATGTTAAACATATCTATTAAAAATTTAATTAAATAATGTTAAGATCCCCTTGATTATTAAGACCTGAGTTAATTGTATAACATTGAGACCATTGTTGTTTAAAATGTTGATGGGAAATAATTAAAACACGTTCAGTGTAGGACCCATTATAACCAATTCGAGCCACAAGGAATAGAAAAATAGCCAAACTAGATACAAAACAAAACCTCAACCATCATTTAGCCAAATAAGATATCAACTTTATGTTCATTGCAATATAACAAAATGCAGGCTCTAGAAAAGTACTATCTGGAGGAAGGAAGAATGATTGATAACATTAATTCATGCTGCTGACAAGTGAACCTGCAATTTGACGTAATACTGCTTTGAGAATATGGACATCTTAAAAATAAAATAAAATAAAGTAAAATTGAGATTTAGTACAGGTACCTGAGATAGGTTATCAGGTTGACTATAACTCAAATGTGTTTTTAGGGCCCCTTAAGCCATTTCAGATTGAACCTAGCAGAACTGCAGGGAGCTTCGTTTAGTGCTGTCTTGCCATAAAGGTACAGCTCAGGAAAGATGCCTGTGAAAAATGAGCTGATGGGGAAATTGTTATTGCTCATTTCTTAGGAAGCGTAGGGATTAATACCTGTTAATTGTATTTGTAAGCAGCACAAAAACAATGACAAGATTAACTAATCTTCAAGACAACGTACCAAAGTCTTAATTAATGTAAAACTTGAGCGAAATTCCACTTGGCAAATACTCAAGAGTGGCTTTAACGGTTGTGCAGTTCTGGCTGGGATCTCCCGCTCTTCCATTTGGGAGCGGCAGCCAGCACCGCTGCAGCCCTGGCTCCAGCGAAACACCTCGGCAAGGTCAGCAAGGGAGGGACAGAGGAAGAAGAAACCTTCAGGGAGCATAAGTAACATACACAGCCTCCCACCCTCCAAACTGTGAATCTAATGGAAAGGGATTTAGCTACGGCTGAGTGTTGCTCCTCCACACTTTTAAGGACAAAACCCTTTTTAAGGACTAGCTCCAAGGGCAACAGACAACAAAGCCATTTCCAGAAGTGTGTTCTCATTACTGCTGTGCTCCAAGCGAGCCAGGAAAGTCACCGCTGACCTTGAGCCAGCAGAGAGGAAAAAGTCTTGTAAGGGAAAAACCGTCTTAACAAAACAACCCAGAGGAAGCTCTCCCTGTTTCCTTTGCAGTCTGTCCCTCCTGGCCTCTTCTGTAAAAGTAAAGTTCTGCTCTAAGTAAGGAAATTGTCCTGAAACTGGTTAAATGCACAATTAGGTTGTCCCTAGAAGAAAGGCATTCTCAATGTATGAGTTAACTACAATGCCTTAAGCAACTCGCCACGTAGATTTTCTTATAGCAGAGCAAAAAGGATCAAGTTACTAAAACTACTCAGTGTTCTTGTGAACCTCCTCTGAAATAGATTAATTTTAGCAATATGCAGGAAAACTTTCTTCTTGGATTAGGATCTGTTATTTTAAGTTTTATTTCTTATTTTTTAAACACGCGTTTTCACACATCACACAACCATACATCCAGATTAAATGCTCTACTGATGTCCTACTCAAGTTTTCCTGTCAAGTTTCTGTGAAAGTTTACAAAACAATTAGGAATCATCAGGACAGATATTTTAAACCTATTTCCTTAATTACACCTAGATTGGTTTTATAAGTAGGCTCACTTTGAAACGAGCGGCAGACTTGTCATGAATATGAGGAACATTTCTTTGCACAAGTATTGTTCTCTAAACATGATGTAATGAAAATTCTACTATGCAGAAGACAGAAGTTAATCATAACTCACTATACATGGGGCAACCAACAGCCATCGAATAAACAAAATCTACATTAGAGCACGTCACTGTGATTAAAATCCTGTATGGAGCAACCTTTCCACATCAACAGGTTCTGGGATTGTTGTGATTCAGCGGCGTTAACAAGTGTGTTTATAAAATGAGATCATCAAAAGCTCTGAAAGCCTGAAGAAGCGTAACAGCCGAGGTGTGGTTGAAGGCCCCGAGCCCACAACCTTTGAGTGTGTTCAAAATCAGGACAGTCCTTTTACCGAGCGCTCGCCCACGGAAGAGAGTGTATAACAGGCAACGGTGTGAATTTACAGCGTGCGACTTGATTTGTACGCCCCTGGAGAGTCCAACTCGCTAGATGCCGAGGGGGATAGTCACAGAGCTTACTCCAGATGTTAAACTTCACGTACCTGAGGCAGGAGCCTCCTCTCACGACCCCACACCAAAACACGGGTAGAGTGTCTCCTATACAGATATCGATGTACTTCTCCAGAGTGCAATTAAGTTATGTTATAATTACAGTGATGTTAATAATCACCTGCTGGGGGTACCTATGGCTTACTTTTAGCTATACAGGAATCCTCTGAGCCTCAGTTAGGAGTCTGAAGATAGAAGCTCTGTAAAACAGCATGAATTGACTGTAATTTCACCCGCAACCTACGAACACCCATTTCCCCAAATAAATCAGAAAATGTCTGTTGTGGTTTTGTTTAGTGAGGGGGGCCTAAGGTGGTAGCTTCTGTAGGAAACTGCTAGAAGTCGCTCCCCTTTGTTCAGTGGACTCGGCCGGGCCTGGGGCGGACACACTGCTGGCCAAGGCCGAACTGATTGGGAGCAGAATGTCCTGTGATAACGCCTCTGCGATAACGTATTTAAGAAGGGGAAAACAGAGGAAAAAAAAAAAGAGAAGAGAAGATGTGATGAAGCTGAGCGGGGGCAGAGGCGCAGAGGGGGAGGCACAGGCCTCATGGGCCTTGCAGGCCTCACCCTCTGGCCTCTCACCAGGCAGCCGACTGGGCCCAACTCAGCCCGGTCCGGCTGCAAGAAGTGGAGAGAAGATGAGATGGATGATGTGAAGAGATCCTGAGAGGCGCCTGCCAGCCTGTTGTGAAGAACTTTTGTGAGAGGCAAGGTCAGTGAAGAAGGAGGGGGAGCAGTAATGCTGCTCCTGGCCAAGATTCCCCCCTGCAGCCTGTGGTGATGACCATGGTGGAGCAGGCTGTCCCCCTGCAGCCCATGGAGGCCCACGGAGGGGCAGAGATCCCCCTGCAGCTCGTGAAAGACCCCGCACCGGGGCAGGTGGATGCCTGAATGCGGCTGTGGCCCGTGGAGGCCCCACTGGGGCAGCCGTTCTGGAGGGACTGCACCCCGTGGAAGAGATGACCCACGCTGGAGCAGTTTCATGAAGGACTGTGGCGAATGGGTGGGACCCCACGATGGAGCAGGGGAGGGGTGCGAGGAGTTCTTCTCCCAACTATGAAACGGTGGCATGAAACGTGTGATGAACTGACCGCAACCCCCATTCCCTCTGCCCCCCTGTGCCACTTGGGGGGAAGGTGGTAGAGATAATGTTAAGCCTGGGAAGAGGGAGGGGTGGAGGAGGTTTATCTTGTTCTCCGTCTCATTATCCTGCTGTTTTTAGTAATAAATGAATACTTTTCCCCAAGTCGAGTCTGTTTTGCCTGTGACAGTAACTTTAAGGATTTCTCCCTGTCCTTATCTCAAACCTTGAGCTGTTTTTCTTATATCATCTCCCCCTGTTCTCTCGGAGGGTGGGGGGAGCGGGAGAGAGACTGCATAGTCTGGTCCCCGATTGGGGCTGAACTATGACAACGTCCCAAAACGCACCACCAGCTCTGCAGATCCTAAGGAACAGAAATCTGTAACTCAGAGAGCTTTTTGCTTAAGTAATCCTTAATGATTTTCACAGACACTGATTAAATTCAAATACTTAAAAATAGAACTCTTTCCTGAGAGGCTGAAACGACTGAAGTCACTACATGAAAGCATTCAAGTGCTTACATAGCCTCCCAAAATATGGTAAAATCATCCAGCTACTGTATTACATGACATTGCACAACGGAGAAAAACATGCCAAATGGCTGCAGTCCACGCTTCACTATTTGGGAAGTTCTTGTCCGAATTGCTGCCAGTTTTAGATTATTTACACAGGATCAAGAATTTGGTTTGCTTCTAACTCCTTCCTGGTTAAAAGGTGGCTGCATTTCTTATGGGGACAGGCTGTTCAGTAGGGCCTGTTGTGATAGGACAAGGGGTAATGGGTTTAAATTAGAAGGAGGGAGGTTTAGATTAGATATTAGAAAATAATTTTTTACAATGAGAGTTGTAGAGCACTGGAACAGGTTGCCCAGAGAGGTGGTGGATGCCCCATCCCTGGAAACGTTCAAGGCCAGGCTGGATGGGGCTCTGAGCAACCTGATCTAGTCAGGGATGTCCCTGCGTCTTGCAGGGGGGTTGGACTAGATGACCTTTGAAGGTGTCTTCCAACCCTAACCATTCTATGATTCTATGATTCTATGATTCTTACCTTCAAACCATGACTACAGCAGCCACAAAGCTATCATCTTGTACTTTTTAGTTAACCACTAATAAAAACAGAAACTTGTGAATGTTGTGATGGTTCACAAAATACCTTGAAGTTACAAAAATAGAAAGCAAAAAGAAAACAAGCTACGTAAGGATAGTGCTCTTCAGCTAATAATTTTTCATGTTATTGTTGTAAAAATATCCAAATATAAAGATATAAATCATCCAAGAAATATATACTGGTCTCCAGCATAACTTAGTGATAAA
>WHYT01016523.1:196475-220704 GCA_009806455.1 Tetrax tetrax
CCAGTGCCTTCTCTCTCTACCACCACTGATGCCTTCTGTACCTGGAGAAAAGCCAAAACTTATAGAAAGTTGGTTTTAAAATATTTCCCCTCCTCCTTCCTTTTTTTTTTTTTAAAAAAAAGAAGTTACATTACTGCCAGAAATATCACAAAAAGGTTTTGCTTATCCATTACCACTCATGGAGGGGGAAAAAAAAAGCCCTGGGAGGCTTCAAATTCCTCTAAGATCCTTCAGAAAACCTGATGAATACAATCTTGGGACAAATATTTGAACGCCTTACTCCTAAGTGTATAGTTATGGCATGTCACCTCTGCAGAAGAGCTGGAGATTTACTGGGCATCCCATTCATGTGCCACCATACCACTGGTGACAGTGGGACATCCTTCCAAATTCCTTTAGCTCTATGTCCACTCCATTTAGAGAAGCAGATTGCTGATGTGAATGAGAACACTCTACCACACAAGCTACTGAAACATGTTCTCTACTACGGTTTCATTTCGGAGACAAGGGGTGGAGGGTAAAAATTCTGAAATAAATGTAGGAATTTGCATCCAAAATCTGCTTGATTTAACACAGCATCTCAAACCTGAGTTTCTTTTTTACTACAAAAAATAGTTTTCTTATTTATTTACTTTAGGAGGAGCACTCAATTTGCTTAGAACAAAGACATCAGTGTTGCTGTGCTTCTGAAACAAAGCTTGACTTATAAAATGTGATTAAAATGTCTAAGTGCTAAGAACTACCCTTTGACTTTAAACTTTCTCAGGCTTTTTTTAAGACAGTCTGACACAAAGACTAGATTGTTATAATGTTTTCCTTTGAAACCCTCTTATGTGTAAAGCACCATGGAGATAGTTTTTTTTCAGAGAGATGACAAGAAGTGAAATTGTAAAAGAAAGAGAGGAGACTTTAAGAAAAAAGCAAAATGGAAGCCAGGCTCAGCAAATCTAGAGTTTTCTCTTGAATCCACTTCAACTGCACCAATCACACAGATCTCAACATCCAGACCGATGTAAGACCATTCACTGCTATTTGGGAGTCAACCATTATCAAGTTTCATACGCATGGTGAAGGCCAAATCTCAAACACTGAGCACCAGCACATCCTAACATGCACACAGACAGGATTACCATCTCAGGAAAAAAAAAGTAAAAAACCACATTATTCTGAAGTGGCCTCCAAATATTCCCAACTGTAACTGCCTGGAGATGATACTGTTCTGCCACAATATTTGTGTCAGAGTATTTCATTGAAGAAATTCAGAGTTATCAGGTTTGGGTTTGGCTTTTCCCCCACACCCCACTCCCCTCCTTTCCGTCTTTGCATGTGAAAGACTTTCCATGCTTGAGAAAGCTTCAATGCCTGAACGTAGGCAGTTAAATTATGGCACCGGTCAAAATAAGACCATGTTCATAGCTATCCTTTTCGACTAACAAGATCACAGAAGCAATTATTAATTCTCACTTTTAAGCTTTCACTTTCACTGGCAGACAAGACTGAGGATAATTTGAAAATAGAAAACAAGTTTGCTATGTATTGCTCAGGCTAGTCCTGTCCTACAGTGGTCGTTTCTACTTTTATACTTTAGTGTATTCCATCTGTCCACATTTCCCAGCTCCAATCCACAGAGAGCCAGGTAGTTTTTCCTGCCTTCTCCACTCATCGTTGGAAATCAGGTTTTGTACCAGTAAATTGCTGTACTCAAAAAGTCCCCAGGGATGTTATATAACTGGAAAAAAAATTAAATCCCCCTAAAACCACTGAACTGTTAGCACACTGTTGTCCCTTCTCCTGCGTTCTTTCTCACCTATCCCAATCCTACTCTCTTGATGGCTTTGTAAATCCACCAGTTTCCAACACTGGCTTTGCAGAAAGCATCTCAGATGTGTGAAGCTGCTCGGTTTTTGTCTGTCTCATACAGTATGAAACACATAAGTGAAAAAGTAGAGCAGTGCAAGTTTTAACTCCTATGCTCTAGACAGAATTGCCGTGGGAAAAATCCATAGTCAGCTGTGCTCAGCATTCTCTGTTCCCCCTCTTCCCATACTGAAACTAAAATAAAGATACTCATGTATTCCTACCAAAACCATCTTACCTGTTAGAGTAGCCCAATATCGAGTACCTTACTGCTGTTCTTTTCAAGCTTGGACTTTCATCTGCAAAAACAATCTAAGAATGGGGAAATTCTCCCCTGAACTTATCTCGCCTCAGCCAGACCCATTTCACCCCTTCCCTTCTGAGCTCAACACAAGCCCCACCCTGGCAGCCAGACAATAAAGCTGCAAATAACTTATTCTGATCAAAGCCCCATCTGCTTGGCAGCAGCAATTCAGCTGCACTTGTGGTTTTTGTATGGCTGCAGCTTCTGAATTGAATGATCCTTTCATTTAGATGGAAGTTTAAACAAAATATGGTAATTAGCGTCAACCACTGTGGCTTTCATGGCTACTGTCTACAAAGACATCTCTAATAAAAGGATTTTCCTGCTTTCCCATCTAATTACACAACATTGTTGAACAATACAATTTAAATTTAAATCAGGCAGCTCTTTTTATTTAAGTCAGTTAACAGACTTCCTGCCTTGCACTACCTATGGGATGGTAGAGACTCCGATTACAAAGAATTCCGCCTCAAAACCATCTCACTCGAATTTTGGTTCATCATCCCCTGAGGAATGAGGCTGAAGTTGGTAACATTTAGCGCTAACCTGGCCGGTATAACGCTACCCATCTACTGTTTAAAAGCAAAGCAGGATGTAGCTCTATAGCGCAGCAGGGTGAAGAATCATGTTATGTAGCATTGCAGTTTTATGACGTAATAAAAGATGCCAGCATGCAACGATGAATGTTTTTAATGAAACATCCACAATGCTGTAGTCAATAAAAATCTTTACAGGCACAATCCTAAGTGATATAAACAAGATGAAAATCAGTTTATTTTAACCACTAGCAGTTCTTGTTTAGGCAATATAATCCCTCATTGCAATAAAATCAATAGTGGAAAATTCAACCTTACCAAACACGAGTATTTTTTGGCAAATGACGTTTTGCAGACAGTAGCTGAGCTCCCAGCCCAGCCAAGGTGGGCCAGGGGAAACCCTGGGGTGCAAGAGCAGGTGCTGCAGAAAAAAGCCAGTGGCTCAGTGTCAAACACTTAGTAAACATTAGCCCACAAAACCTGATTGAATGGAAAGACTTAATCTGGCCCCATCACTGCTGATGAGCTGAAAAGCAGGAATAAAATACTGTTTTAAAGCCTCTGGCTGGGGCAGGGATTTGGACACCTGAATTCCCTTAGGCTGCCTGACAACTCCAATCTAAAGATTTATCCTAAAGGCTTTTCTTACTACCTTCCAGCTGCCAAGGGAAACAAAAAGGGCAGGCAGACGAAATATATCTGAGGGAGCCACGTACTTCAGTAGTACGAGTCATAATTTGAGGGAACGGTTTTACTCTGTATATCATAAGCCTGACATGTTTGTGAAACTCATTTTTAGAAACATAATTGAAGAGAAAGCTTCAGACGGGTAAGCGGCATCCTCTGTTAGTTCCGAAATAACGAGAGTAACACAAGGCACCAAAAAAGGAGAACTTTCTGTTTAAATAACACCAACTACTCTACGTTCCCCAAACGGCTAAATCCCGAACAGACTGGGAACTGGAACACAGACAGCATTCCTCATTTACATCCTGTTAGGAGCTGAACAGTAAAACACAGCAAGTTAAAATAGAAACTGTGTTAAATCAAACCCCAGGATCCCAGCTTTTAGTAACCGTTCCAAGGAAGTGGTCTCCCACCCAAACACCTTGGGCAGACCAAGTTGGAAGCCCCTCGTGTCCCACTCTGCAGCACAGGTACTCTCATCAAGCAATTATTTTCTTTGCTCCTAGGCCAGAGCTATTACTGCCCGAGAGCAGGAGGCTGCTTCTCCAGGTCTGCTGCCCAGGAAGTCGGACGGTGTGTGCACTTTTCTCACCTGACAAATAATCCACCAGTCATCCACCAGTCCACCTAACCTAGCAATGAAACAATGAAACACAAGCACTCTCCTGCTTTCCACTGAAAAAAAAAATTAACGTATTGAAGATTTTGGAGAGAAGCGGCAAAGAGAATGGAAACTGAAAATGCTGCTCATCAGGAATCTGCTTGAGAGACATCCAGCTGTTCCCTAAGCAAGGAGAATTTACAGCGATTTAAAAACCTGTCACAGTCAAAAATAGGAATTCTCACCAGAAACTACTGCCTTCTTCAGGATTATTTCGCCTGGATCTTCTTGCTAATATTTTAAGGTACATTTAGAAATATTCAATAAAAGATTCTTGAATGATTAATAAGCTTTCATATTACGTGATACTGATGGTTATCTCCACGTTAGGAGAAAACATTTTACACAAGATACAGTACAACATCCAATCCCCACAAGGCTCCAAAACAGCAGAGACTTTTCAATTCCCCTTCAAACATGTGTGAGAATCCTGTAATTTCTTTGTGTCCCTCGCCCTCTCCTAATAGACCCTCTTGCACAGCACCTTTGTGTTGGACAGGGAGAAGGTAGAAATTTGTGTCTGGGTAGAGTTTCCAAAGGCATGTTACAAATGATCAATTTGTTTAACTTGTGATGCAAATACAATCTTTAATCTTTGAATTAAAAAAAAAAAAGTTAAAAAGCAATCTTCTAAGGTTTTATTTCTTAGCAGGAATGCTGCCAAATATTATGCCTTTAATTGTTGCAAGTAGAAAACGGCATTAAATTGAAAATTGTGTGTGAAAAATGACCTTCTGCAGGGAGGAAAGGATTTGCCAGTTGCGCAGCTACTGTTATGCCAGGATAAACCACAGGGGATTTCATTATGACACAGCAATTTCACTTGGAATTTATCTTGAACCTTTCACAAAGAGTATTTGCTAAACCGAAAATATCACTTCTGAACAAAACTGAAATATCCCCCAAAAAGGAAAAACACCCACACTGCCACAGCTACAGCCGCGGGCTCAGAGCTCCGGCACAAGCAGAAACCCACACATGTGCTATGTAACAGCTTCCACACGCACAGGGAGACGGACACGTCCCTGGGCAGAGATTCCCAGGGTGGGACTGGTATGACTGGTCCTGCTTCCGCAGGACTGACTCAACCTGAGCGCATGGAGCGGGCACAGCCCACGCGTTTCAGCTGCTGCTTCAAGGTCACGAGGGCTGCGGCTCTGGCTGGGCTGCGAAGCCTGGGACGCCAAGGACCACTTTTACCTAGAGAGCTCTAGCATTATCAGAGATGGATATTAAATTTAATATATGAATTCACCAGTCAAAAAACCCTCTTTTTGTACTTGAAAAGGCACTAAAAAATTAAATAGGAAAATGAAGGCGTGGAATACAGGTTTTTTAATGGAAAGTGACCCACAGTAAACAAGACGCCTCTTGAGATCACATTAGCAGGCCTGGGACTAAACACTGAGTCCTGAAGACCTACAGGCAATCATTTTGTAGTATTCAGCTTCTTGAAAAAGCCTTCTGGAACCGAGTGAGCATGCCAGCGGCTTAGCAACATCTCTGTTATGAGATCTCAGTCTTTGCATCATCAGGAAAAAGAGTTTTGGTCCTTCAGAAAGGAGATTGTTGTGAAATCGAGTTTCTGCTGACAAGCAGCCAGGACAGATTTTTACCCATCATTGGCATACATGCGTATTCAAGATTCTTTCAAACAGAGGAAGCTTTACTTCGCAATCAATATTTCTGAAACATGTTCCTCCCCAGCTCAGATTAAGGTAACATCCTACTCTGTGAGGTGACTCAGGAGAAATTACAGGCAGCAGCTCTCAAAGGAGAGGATGAATATACTCACTGTGGTAAGACTGCACAGAAAATATTTATCTAGGGTACCATGTATACATGAAATGCAGTTGCAATTATGCAAAGCCATTATTTATTTTTTTTTCCCAATAAATGTCATTACTTGACAGAACTGTGTATCTCATTCCAGTACATACTGGTAGTAATCTTGCTTTTAAAACCAAGCGCAGAAACCTTTCAATAGAATGTAAATTTAATTGTATGAAATGGTGAATAGCTTTTTTTACAGTGGAAAGCAGAAACAGGCCTACCTTTCCCTCCCCTTCGCCATCAGTGCCATTCATTTATCAGTGCACCTACCACTCAAGCTGTCCCTCAAAGGACTCCTCAAAACTCACCACTACCAGTTAATACACAGATGACTGCATCCATCAGCTCATAGCCAGTGACTGGACCTATTCAGACCTGGATGGGAATTGCACACTTTTTGTCTTTATGTTGATTATTCTATCCCCGCCTCCTGTTTGTCTCTCTTTCTATATTTCATTTTAGGAAGCTAGACCTGATGACCTGCAGAAGTTCCTTCCAACATAAATTATCCTATGATTCCATGAACTTTATACTGCAGGTTCTCTGGAGAAAAAGCACTTTGTACACAGACCAAACCACACCCCTGTTTTTTTATTTCACGCTATAAAAATAACAATTCTGGGTATGGCTATGAATATATAGAATTATTAGTGGAAATGTTCACAGTTTTCTGAATATGTAGATACACACACAGAAAGCCAGCTGTCACTTTCTGTGCAGAAAAGCACAGCCAGACGCAGTTTGCCTCCTTTTGCACTAACATATACGGGATTACAGCCCACCAGGGCTCCTGTGCTTGTTCTAACGCTTGTGTTAAGCTTGGGAGGCCAAAACAGATCAGGACAGGTAGCAGGAATAGGCAGTGTTCCAGTTTGATCAAGGCATAATAAACTTGTTTCTTGTCATCTTACAGGAAGACCTGTTATCTATCCTAAAACACAGACATCACATTCAAAGCCATACCCAACGCTAGCCACTGCCAGCATCACGTGAACATCTACAACACTCATCTGAAAGCGCATTGCTTTGTGGTCTTCTCACCTTCAAAATGTCTGCTGAACATTGGCAGAAAGATATTCCAGTGGTGAACTTAAAGGATTAGTACAGTTTTTCCACAACCGAAGTCACTTGCCTTTGGCCTGACGCCTTACAATACAGCACGGGCACATAATAATCCTTCAGGAAAGCACTGCCTGTCATGTTTTATTATTTAAATATTGAAAGGCAGATGAGTATCCCACTTAAAAGAGACAGGGCTTAATCTGTAAACACTTCAAAGGGATGTCTAATGACTTGGCTTTAACTCATCTTTCTTCATTTTAACTGCAGCTTTGATGTTCTCCCTAATCTTCATCTAACCCTCCGCTCAAGAACACACAATGACACAAAAGTTTTTGAGAACATAACATGTACAACTGATGTATCAAATAAAACTCACAAGTAGGTTAGACCTGGCCATCTAGTTTACTTGGGAAGTAAATGAGGCCTCTGTGTGCCACACTCGCTGCTGACAGATACTCCTCACATGGGACCAATACCACATCAACACCAAAAGAGCAAAAGCCGAAAAAGTCACTCAGTATTTGGCCACAGCCAGGGACGGTCAGGTAGCCTGCGGGTGAGGGAAGCATTTGCAGATACTATTGACAGATGTTCCACTCTCCCCATCATGTCTTTGTGAACTTGTCACAGGCAGGTATTTGTGTCTCGGCACAAATCTATCCACACTGTTCTACTGCGAGATTCCTCCTGTGAATCATACCTGTTATTCAGCATCTGTGTGAGTGCTGACAATCCTGACTTCTCAACTGTTTAGAAAGCACAGGACTCTTTGCAGAAGCATTAACCAGTTTTTTTTTCTGCTATTTAGTCTTCAGCAGTTTTTTCAGTCCTCAGAAATGTAAACGTTTTCATCCTTTGCATGCAAACTCCGCTACCAGTTACACCCCAGATAAGAGCATGAAACCCCGAGTAGCTAGGCAGGAGAAGACACCAAGCAGAGGATATTTTACCGCTGGGTCATTCAGAAAGGCAAACATGGGATTTAGCTGGATGACAGCTCAGGCAGTAAAACAAATCGCATGCCAGCTCTGCAGAGCATAATCAGAGTACAATTAAAAGCAAGTTGCACAGCCGCCTACATGGTGAAAACCCACAGTCAGTAAAGGGCTCTGCATCGGCCAGTCTCCCAGTACAGGATGGAAAAGCGTAAAAAGAGTTTCAAAGATGTCCAAGTCAGGGGAAGACTCATGTAATCCTTTTTTTAATCTGATGTTTCATGTCTAACCAATAAACCCTATGCCAGCTCCCACTGGCGTTTTCCTACCATCTCCAGTGGGTGGATTATAGTGCCTCCACTCATTTAAGAGACTCCGTCTAAGCACTGAAGAGACATAACTTTTTTTTATTCCCCAGGAATTCAGATGGCTTTTGAAAGTGGTGACAGTAAGTTGGTAAAAACCTTAAAAAAAAAAAAAGGTACATTTTAATTTCACCTTCTGGAAAGAAGGAAAAAACCAACACGGTATTTAAATCATATTTTTCTATCTAAAAAGTGAACAAAACTCCTCTGCCTCATGCAAGCAAAATGCAAATCAGAACATAAAATACAAAATCCTGAAAGAGGTAAAGACCATTGATCATCTGCCCCATCTGCTATAGGAAAAAAGAAATCTATTGATTATAAGTACGGTACAAAACATAGATTATAATGCTTATTAAGGCTCCCACAAGCTGTACAAACTCTTTCCTTCCCCCTCCAAAACCTCAAATACGCAGCAGTAACTATGAAATAAGGAGCATTATGTTACAGCACCTGTAGCACCAACTGCCCCACTCGTTGCAGACATGCTGGGTAAAATCTGTGCCACAGCGATGCTGAAGTTTCCCTTGCTATTTCTAAATAGAAAATGATCAGGAAAAAAAAGTTGTGTGACAAGATTTCTGCGTTTTCACTTGTATAATTTATTTCTGCAGTTTAAAAATAACCTACGATTTCTAAGTAGTTCAGACCATAAGTGAATGAAAATAACACACAGAAAAATTTATTGCATCATTTCCTTTGCTCTAGCAACTTCTGTCTCTGATTTTGTACAGGTTACATGAACTACAGCTCTTTCAAGAACTATATGTAGATGTATTTATATAGGTGTCTAAGGTCCTATAATATACATTAAAATATACCTTGATTCTGACAGTTTGGAGATGTTAGTTTCTGTTTCTACTCTCACTTCACTACATGACTCTTCCTAAATTTTCACATAAAAGCATCAAACTAAAGACTCTATACATATGAAATGTATGGTGGAACAGAATCCCAAACCATCATAAAATAAACAGGAAACTTTCACAGCAAAGGATTCAAATGATTAGCCAACCAGCAATGATTTGCTGAAATAACCTGTGAATAACACACAAAAAAACAAAACAAAGCAGAAGTTCTCCACAATCTGCTTGAGAACAATAGGTAAAAAGAGAGATAAAAACCCCACAATTCATTCCCTAATTCACAACTACTAATTTATTCGCTAGTTACAATGGCATTTTAGTCTGGAAAGCAAATACTGGTGGTTCCCATTGCACAGATTTCAAATATAGTATTCCGAGCAGATGGCTGGAGGAGTTTGGATCATTTTCTTGTTTACTTCTTCCACTTGTTGTTTTTAAATTTGAACCAATTCCTACCCAAGCAAAAAAGTACAGCTAGACATGAGATTTTCAGTTGTGTATTTGCAGTCTGTGCTAATAACAGTGCATTTATTTATGTCACTGGAAAAAGCCTCAAAATAAAGATCAGAAGTTGAGGGATTTTAAAGTTACGTATACCTGTATGCCATACCCGGCATTTCTGTGAATTGCAAGTTCCTGTAACATCTAAGAGAGATTAAAAAAGAGAAAAAAAAAAATTTAGAATGAGTAGTGCCTTGAAGGGCAGTTAACAAGATGATCTAAGCACACAGCTAAACTGGTGGGATAACCCTCCTATACGAGGCAAAGTTCTCGAACAGGGCAGCGGTTTTGGTCATCTGCAGCACCAGCCATGGCAGCAGCTCCGTGTCCACGCTGGGCTGCAAGGAGGCAGCAGAGGAGCAGCGCCTCTGGCCAACTCACCAGGGCCAGCGTGAGCCTGGCCGGGTCCAGCTCTGCACCACGTCCCTCCAGGGACGGAAGCGATATTCACTGAGTTCAGGAGCGCATCCCGCTCCCCATCTCTTCAGAGAGCCTGCTGACGCCGTGTCGGGGGCACAGAAATGGCCTGAGAGACATGAGCCATTGGGATGGGTGAAACACCTGCTCAAACAGCACCTTTAACAGCTTAGGAATGATGGAAATACAGAACATGCAGCTACATGGCGATGCTAAAAAGAACTCTCCTCACTTTTGACGTATTAAGAAATCCAAAGGAGGACTTTTCAGTATCTCTAACTCTTCCTAGGCCGAGAAAAAGTTTGAACATTTGCTTATATCCTTGCTTATTCTTTAAAGACAAGAAAATTCACAGGATTATTCAGATCAGGATGGCGGTGAGTAACATGAATCTCGAAGTCCTGTTGTAAAATTAAGAACCAGTTTAAAGCAGTTATTTTGGAGAAAAGAAGAGGGAGCCAGGAAAAAATGGATTCAACTGAGAGTAAGCAAAATGTGATTGGATTTTTTTAATATTGATTTTATATCTTAATAACAAAAGATGAGATCCTACATTGTGGACTCTGAACTACAGCACAGACTGCAAACTTTGGGTGAAAAAAACCATTTATTTTTAATTATAACTTAAGAATCTGCTTGGAGATTTTAAGTTCATCCATTTTACATATCCCTGAATGTGGCTGTGGATATCAGAGTCACCTTGTACAAGTTCTGAAGGTGAAAAAGCCACAAAGGGAAGAAAAACAGTTCTGTCAGCATCAGGGTACAATCAATAGCATCCCAGATTAGACATTCAGAGCCACAGTATATCATTCCCAATTTTTTAAAGAAACATTTTAAATTGAATTCTTAAATAATTTAAAGATATCTACTTTTTATAAAAAAAAAAAAAGAGGCCATTAAGGAAGCGCTTTGCAGGAGACCCACAACTTGTATCACCTTCAACTGAACTGAGTTGAACTGAGCCTAAACTTTCAACATTTGGATAAACAAATTAAGAAGTCCATAGCAAAAAAACCCCAAAGATTTACAAGATGCCTTTAAAAATATATTTAAGTAAATAAATGAAGTCATGTAACTATATACCCACAATTTTTAAGTTCACCATGTGCTGTTAAAAAAAAAAAAAAAAAAAAAAGGTGCACTGTTGGCACAATTGCTGACTGGAGTTAATTTGTTTGCCCCTTCCATTGAGTTTTTCATACACTAACATTACCCGAGTAATTCTACACAAATGAATCTTCAGTGGGACTCAAATGAATAGATATTTACAGAACCCTTCCTTTCTGTTAATATTAGTTAAAATTAAGGATGAAGCAATGTGCTGTGGTACGGCTACTTTCACTAAAAGGAGGAAAAGATATTAGATACTAAATTGAACTCAAAAGACAAGCATATCATCAATCACACACATGCTTAATTTTTAATTTTCTTAATTTTTCAGTAGAAAACCCCAGAGAGTTATATGCTATCAAAATTTAATTACAAATAGTCTAATAAAAATAGAGTAGTTTTATGCATTACTTCAAAACTATCCTATAGAATGTTAATAGGATTCTGTTGCATGAACACATTTTGTCCAGAAAAGTTTAAAATATCTAGGAAAGAACAACACTTGTTCTAAATTCATAGGACATTCCTACTAAATGTGAACACCGTTATAATGACTTCATTCAAAAAACTGATTTCTGTAGGACTTCTCTGAGAGACACCTGCGTAAGAATTAGTTTCCCATGGCATGACTCATCATCTGACACACAATCAACCCATGAAGATAAAGCAATTAAGAAGGAAACTGAGAACATGCGTACCACCTAAGTACACACACTAGGAGTCTAAAAATTTGTAATGAAGGAGGTACACAGTAGTAGTTGTAATATTTCAAGCATTATTTAATTTTGTGGTATTTCCTATTAACAATTATTAGAAAAAATCGTAGTAACCTCATAGGTTTACCACGAAATTCATCCTCAGGTCCTCTCAGAAAGCAAAAACCCCAGTGTTTGCACTACCTGTTCATAATTGCACACCTCTTTTACATGCATAAAGAAGTGCACGTGGCCATTATCGGGTTTAGGGTCCGTTTAAATGCACTGTCAGTCAGTTGCAGATTGCACAGCCAACTGCCATTATGCATTTACAGCAATTAGACTTCCCAAGTAATTTAACACGTAAATTTAAAACTCTTTCAGGGAGAATTTGTATTTATTCTCGATGTCTGCAAAAGCATTATTGAAAACAATCTTAAACTTAGATTTGTCCCTAGCGTTTCTTTCTGATTAATACGTGGTCCCCAAGCATAAAAGGCTATTAAGACAGGTGTTAGAAAAAGAAAAAAAGCACTTTGAGTTTCTCCTGCGTGGAAAATTCTGCAAGCAGCCCAGCACTGAGTAAACCACAGGGTGCAGCTGGAACCAGTCCATGCTCCACTTTAGTAACAGAAAAATCACTGCAATGTTGGCCCTTTTTTCAGATAAACATCTGGCCAAACTGGCCAGTGAGGTTAATTTGGAAGGCATTATTCACCACTACAGACACTACTTTGTTTGATGGAGAAAAGCGTTATAAACAAGCAACAAAATATGTGACGTCCTATCTGATCGCTAGGCTGGTGTTAACCACCAAACCAGCCACTTGGCCAGTCCAGGAAAAACATCTGAACACATACAGCTACACACAGCTCAGTTTTTCACCTGGCCAAGACAGATGTCCATGTTTCATTGCTTACTAACATCTGGAGCATCTCAACTCCTGCAGCACAGCGCGTCACTGATGAGCTTCTTACAAAACTGTTTGTTACAAGAATGACTAGCAATAAAACAAAATAAAGAGTTTGTACACATACAAAAAAAAAAAAGACATTTTTTTCCTTACTTTAAGAATTCCTGCCTTCCCTTCACCTATTTCTTTATTTTCTTTCCTTGGGTCATATATGTCATGACTTGAACTGCAACTAAAACTTTCTGGAAAGTAACAGCTACAAACCCTGTAAGGGATTCAAAATCGCCTTACACATTACGACAAAATTCTGTAACTCTGCAAACTTTCTGTTAAACATACCTATTTTCCTACGACATATGAGCAGTCCATGGCAGCGATCAGCGTGCAGCCACACGTAACAGGCCACGGAGAGCCTATTTGCTAACTAACCACACTCCGGCCACCACCAGCAGCAATCTGCAGGCGTCTCATCCTGAAAAAGGGATGAGTAATTAACATGATGCGCTTTAATGCAGATCGTTACATTTTTACTGCTTCACTTTATCACCTTGCAATATTAGAGCAATTGAAAGTATGCAATAAAGAAGCATCAACTAAAAAGCTCTGCCTCAGGTCACCCAAAATACCTTATTCTGTTCCATAGGTCTTAACCTAAATAAGTCTAGCCTTAGCTTCTGCTTAAATTTCCTCCAGCTTGCCCAGTCTAGGTCTGCAGGTTGTCTCTCATCTGTGTTTTTGGCTTGGGCGTCTCAGCCACCTTGAAGCCTGTCAACAAGAGCCTGGAAGGATTTTGTGGTTTAACCCTGCCAGGAGGCTGACACCTCTCCTCTCTCCACTATCTAGATCAGACTAACAGGGAGGTGTGAATGCCTGCAGCTTGTGTGTGGCCTGGTTAAAACTCGTTTCTGAACCCTTTCCTCCTCTGCTCCCTTTGCCAGTTCAGAGAACAGAACCTACGCTCTGCTCAATATATAAATAAAATATATGTATAGGTAAAACAAAGGCCCAGGGGCCACTGCCGCAGCGGGTGAGGAGCATCGCTGTTTCCAGCCACAGGCCAAAATGACTTCTCACAGAAGGTGAAGATACACATGGATGTAACTGTCTGTAGGGTAAGGCTGTAAATCCTTAGGGGCTCTCAAACTAGAGCAATCAATAAGAATTAATCTGTAGTTTACAGGAATTAATTGTTCCTTCTGGCTGTACCTGAGTCCAGTGAAACCTCACACAAAGGGTATCTGGTGTGGCTCAACCTACAGTAAATTGCACATAAAAATGTTTAGGGTAGAAATTTTGGGGGAAAAAGTCTCTATATGTTCTCCTTCTAAAAAAAAAGCTTTTAAAAAAGTGAAGAAATGTCAGAAATTGTACAGGAAAAACTATACATGAAAAAGAACAACACCTGAAAAAAAAAATTAATAACATTTTTTAACCTTTTCCATTTCAATTTTCAAAATATTTGCTATCAGCAAAATGTCTACTGCTAACCCATTGCCTTCTAGGAAGGCGAGCACACCCTTTATTAAACTCCTTACCTTTCTGAATATTACTGGAGGATTTCCATGGAGTGGCAATATGCACTCTGATAATAAATGTTGTAAAAGGAGCAAGAACACTTCTCATAACATAAAACTGCTTGCATTGGGTTTAGCCTTTTCTGGGATCAATGTCTTAGAAAGAGAGAGCAGTACAGCTTTCACCAAGACCTGCTATGTTCACAAAAGTTTCCTGACCATTTTCTTCATCACTATGAAAGTGAATTTTAAAATTTAAACACGGAATGGAAATTAAATGAAGAGTTTGTGGCATTTTGTTTGTTTGTGTTTCTTAACAGTCATCTTTGATGTTCTGACAAGTTCTGGATGACGCAGTACTACTAAATCCACGTGTTCAAAGATGAGTCAGGCCACAAATTCCATGAGATCCTACAGAGAAACAGCCAAGTTGCACTTCTAATTTTACTTCTATTTTCTAGCATCTGTTTTTTAATTAATATTAATGTCCACAAACTTTTATTAGCCTGAAGCTTTTTTTTTTTTTTATTTTCCAGTATGTAAACTCTTGAGGCTTGCAAGCCAACTAACAAGATGTAAATTGCCAAGACTGAGTTAAGGGGAAATAACTGAAGTGAAGAAACCGTCAAGATTGTGCCAATATAAGAAATAAAGAGATTACAAGCACAGGAAAAAAAAAAAGTAAACCTTTGTCTATTATAAACTACCCTTGAAGCCTCACTCAGCAATTAAAAAAAAAAAAATCAAGTTTAACATTTAATTAATATCTCAGACACACTGAGAGCTAGGATTTGCGCAGTGCTCTCTATAGGTTTCCCTTACTCTGCTTAGCTTAACTCCTAGAATGTGATGGCAACTAGCAAAATCAGTGAGAATTCTGTCTTTAATTTCAAGATTTGCTTTTGGTGTATAGTTAAAAAATTAAAGTGCTACTATCATCTCAGGCTTCAGACAGATTTAAAAACCAAATAAACAAAAAAAAGAAGCAAAACCATACAAAACCCCCCACCATAATCCACCTTTTGCACCTCTCGTATGTGTACAAAATATCTTGAAATTCTGTATTAGCCTGTTTGGGGTTTTTTGCTGGTGTTTTGTTGTTGTTGTGGTTTGGTTTGGGTTTTTTTTTGGAACTGGGAGCATATAAAAGAATATCTAAATATGTTGTTCATAAGTAATGACTTCTGTAAAAAAAAAAAAATTAAAAATACAAACAAATACTCATTGCAAATGGATATTTTCTTAAAACCCAGGGGACCTCATTAATTACTGCTGCAACACATAATCCTTGTCTGTCCACAGCAAAATCTGTTCTCATCCAGGGAGTTGTCCATAGGATCAGAATCTAAGTGACTGCCAACGAACCTGCTGATGCTACTGCCAATACCAGTCTGCACGAAGCTGAGAACGTCTCCTGCATGAACCCCATGTTTTGCCAGAATGAGATGCCTCACTTAGCATCGTTACAAAATAGTCTTTTTCCAAGGGGATGGAAATAAATCGATTCACCACCGAGCTTTCAGGGGCCCCACGGATCTGCCCTGTGCTCATTACCAGTGGAAGTGGGCGAGCGAGCCATTTACTAATGTACCTTAGGATGCTTACTTAAAAAGGATGAACGGAGAGAAGGCACGAGAACCTAGCTAAATTCAGCTTGGGAGAAAAGATTCAGCACCAGCGAGCCACAGGAAGTTTCTGTAATGTATTGACTGGGCTGGCAAGCTCTGATATAATTAGGATGAGGAGTAACTGCAGCAAACTGCTGGCATATGCTGAATTTACTGGTGTCCACATTGCTTAATGGGCCATCCCCAACACTGGTGGGGTTTTTCTGTTTGTTTTTAGGACAGACAACAATGCTGGAAAATGAAAGACCTCTAAAGGATGACCGTTATGTAAATATGAAGTGGAGGAGCTCTTCCATTAGGTTACCCTGAATACAGAAGAAATGAAATGTATTAATTAAAAGTAACTCGAATTAGTGCAGAAGAGCCTCAGATTCAGGTCAACCTGAGCAGACTTCAATAAAAGGAGTCAGGAGTACTTAGTAGTTTAAGTGCCCTGGTCGATAGTTCAATATTGTTTTTGTTTCTTTGCTGAAAAAGCAACATAAAAAAGCTAAACCAGGCCAGTATGTGCAGAGAATTCAAACCAAACCACCCCGAACTCAAACACAGCTCTTCACAGTGATCCTTAGAAACGCAAATGAGTATTGTCCTCGTTAACAGGTGCTAACTAGCACAGCACCATGCTGGGCTCTGACATGTTATGGATGAGCAGATGCCTTCATGTGTTTCTGGTGACAGCCTTAGGAAAAGTGTCACACATGAAAAAACCCCACAAAGATCAAACGCTCCTCAAAGCGAGATTTCAAAATGTAAAACCAGGGAGGGGGTGAGAAGTACCACCAGCACCAGTGGAACAGGACACTGGCATTGTGCACAATTTGTATTACTGTGCCTGAGATTTACCTGCGTGAGAGTTTGTGTACATACACAACTTCAATTTTCAGGACTCTCCATTCAGCCATGCTAGATTCACCTGTTATTTTCAATTGAGACCCGATTATTATTTTATCATGTTACTATAAATTGGGAATAACTTCCTAGGATCAAAGGGGACAAATGACCTAAAAACTTATTACACTGGGATAGATTTTCTGAACTTCTGTTTGCTGTAGGTGTTTTACACTCCCTGTCACCATGTGCTTCACCACCACCACAGTGAGACAGGATAGAGCTACTTTTATTTCACAGATGGGACACCTATTGGGATGAAACACCAAAATCCAGTAAAATAGGGACAAACGTTCTGGTAAATGTATACATTCAGGCAGGCAGAGACATATATCATAGAACCATAGAAAAGCATAGAATCATGGAATGGTTTGGGTTGGAAGGGACCTTTAAAGCCCACCCAGTCCAACCCCCCTGCCAGGAGCAGGGACATCTCCAACCAGATCAGGTTGCTCAGAGCCCCGGCCAACCTGGCCTGGGATGTTTCCAGGGATGGGGCATCCACCACCTCTCTGGGCAACCTGTGCCAGTGTTCCACCACCCTCAGTGTAAAAACTTTTTTCCTAATATCCAGTCTGAACCTACCTCCCTCTGTTTTAAAATAGTTACCCCTCATTTTATTTAACAGGCCCTACTGAAGCATTTCTCCCCATCTTTTCTGTAGGCCTCCTTGAGGTACTGGAAGGATGCTAACAGGGTCTCCCCAGAGCCTTCTCTTCTCCAGGCTGAGCAGCCCCAGCTCTCTCAGCCTGGCCTCACAAGATAAGTGCTCCAGCCCTCTGATCATCTCGCCCCAACAGGTCCACATCCTTCTGATGTTGGGGGCTCCAGAGCTGGATGCAGTACTCCACTCACGAGAGTGGAGTAGAGGGGCAGAATCCCCTCCCTCGACCTGCAGGCCACGATGCTTTTGATGCAGCCCAGGATGCAGTTGGCTTTCTGGGCTGCAAGCGCATATGACTGGCTCATATCCAGCCTTTCATCCACCAGTACCCCCAAGTCTTTCTCGGCAGGGCTGCACTTGATCCCCTCATCCCCCAGCCTGTACCGATAATGGAGGTTGCCCTGATCCAGGTGCAGGGCCTTGCACTTCGCCTTATTGAACCTCATGAGGTTCGCATGGGCCCACTTCTCAACCTTGTAGGCGTGTAGATGCCTACATGTACGAGTTGACCTAAGATCCTTTATAAACCTTGTCCTGTTGAGTTTCCTGATACTGCAGAGAGCATCCTGCATCACATAATACAGAACAGTAAAAAGACACTTGAGCTACAAGTAAAACAAGAGCAGCCTAGTCACATCAGCAGAGCTTAGTAAGTCACCTATCCTGCCACTGAGGCTAAGCTGCCTTTCAAAGAACGAAAACCGGTCTCTTTGTAAGACCCCACTGATCTGTGTGAACCTAAGAGGTGCTCACAGCTAGCTCTGTTCTTTTTATAAAGCTGCATGAGCTACAATAGAGAAAGAGTGACTAAAAAAAGTGTTTGATGGATCGCGGGATAGGTTTGCAGACTAGTACTCTGAGCAGTCCCTCCATTCCTTCAGGCTGTGTTCACCAGCTCGTTCAGTGATCCAGGCAAACCAAAACTCTGCCTCCAGTGCAAATGAACATTTTCTATACCATTCTGACTGAAACTCCATGAGATTGAATTAATTCTGCCCTGGGGCAGGGAAGCAGATTACATGACCTCACAAATCCTGCACAGCTCTGTTTCCCATGTTTCTACTACTGCTTTGGATTGCTGTCTACTCTGTTCCCAACCTGCCCCATAGCATTCAGATGACATCCTCATCTTTGTGTGTTAAACAACTTTAAATATTTAAGTTGTTAATTATTTTATTTTATTTTTCAAAACCCGTCAGTTACCAATATGGAATATACCAGTCATTGACGTGGTGACAAAATACTCACGTTTATGCAAAATATTTTAACTTAATTTCATATTTCATCCACACTATCTCTTGTAAAATCTTATAGGAACGAAACACATAAGCAGAACCCTTGTCCCAGTTTAGTCTGCAACCTTTCCCCATCTCGGCTTAGTTAAGAGGGCCCATCTCACAAAATCTGCTTGCACTGCTGTAAACAACCTCAACTGGACGGTGCTTGGCAGAGGAACAGATGCTTTAAAAGGATATTGAAATAGAAGCCCAAGCCAGACGTATCTGACTCAGATTTGAGAGACTGGGACTTACAGCAGATCTTTCTCATTTGCTTTGCTCTTTCCTATATCAGCCACTGGAAAGTATTGAGTCATTCTCTGCACTGGAAATTCATTATCCACAACTTGGTTCTAACAGGACTCGTAGATAATTCATCTCTTGACAGTGAAACAGACATTGCAAGGGAAGGAAGGATATCCCAAGGTCAAATAACTGCTTGGCGTTTGTGATTCACGCAGCTCCATGTGATACTGCTGCTTTCCTTAGATACAAGAGAGATGACTAAGTGAAGGGGAAAATTTTCAAATTAATGGGACAACAATATAGCTTCTAAATGATCTGAGAACTGTGCAGTTAGGGAATTGACATTTCAAAAGATTATTGATTGTATAATCAACATAGATAATCAAGAAAATTTAGTTAACATTTCTGTAGATTTTAAATAGAGTATGAAATCTGACTGTGAACATCTGACAAATATTTCCAATAAGAAGTCAATGACACACTTGAAGAGGGATGCTTTCCTACAATCCTAAAACGTGTAATAAATTTGAAGAAAAACCTCTGCTAGACCCATTTAGTAAACTGATCTTTCTGCAAACAGTTTTTACCCACTAATAAATTCCTTAGACACCACCCAGAGCAAGTACCAAGTCAGCATCCCAGCATGGATTTGTCGTTCCTCACGTTCATAAGTATCTGCCTTGTCTCTGGAAAGGCCAGCTCCCATACAGCGCAGAGCACGCTATTTCACTCCTCAGCAGCGCAGCAAAACCAGCAAAAAAAGTCCTCAGTGGGCATTAGTTATAGGTGATCCTATGATTCTATGTGTTAGGGATATTCCAAAAAAGTCTTTTAGTCAGACTATGCTCCATTGAGGGGTGAGGGGAAGAGAAAGGGGAAAAAGAAAAAGAACCTTTTTCTTGGAACACATCCATCTCAAAAGAGGTTTTGTGGGAGAGATTTGTCATGCCTGGGCTCTGTTTTCCCACCAGAGTAGCCAATAGGCGAGTGGCTGGAGATTGCAGATGTGAATTGTGTAGAAAATCTAACCAGTGGTTACTATTTTGGACTATGTAATTTCTCTGCTGGTAAGTTTGCTTTTAAGTGCTTGAAAGGTCTGTTTCACTTCTGTGGCAGAAAAGGAAACTTCACTTTTTGCAGAAGAGAATCTGGATTTCTAATTAGGCTGTAATTGCATTCTTTCCTTTCCTACCTCACCAGGGCTCTAGGTGGGCTGTTCCGCAGACCACCCAACTGTGGAACCGGGCAGACTCCGAGTCCTTCCAACACCTCTCCAGAGGCTTTCTGTGAAATCGCTGAGTTAATGCTCAAAGTGCTCATACCCTCAACTTTCTCCCGTTTTTAAGAAAGGCAAACGTATTCAGCTCTTCCCTGCAATGAACAGGCTGAAGCACAAGCTGAAATGCAGAAAAGGAATCATGAGCTAAGCAGAAGATGATTTTTTTTTGTTGTTGTTATCTGTAGATCTAATTAAACAGAGCAACAGTGGAAACTAAGTACTACATGAGCAGTAACAAGGAAGTGACAAAGTAACTTTTTCTTTCAGTATAACTCACAGATTTTCCCCAAACAAGTTAAACACTGCAAACTTACTCTGTGTTATTTATAAATAATTCATCCCAATAAGGCCATCCCGGCAGAACCAAAATAGCCACGCTGAAGAGCAGGGATGATTTTCAGTGAGAAGGAGATGAATAGAGAACGTGCACTGCCAAGGTATCAGGAGACAGGAGTATATTTTCTTTTTTTTTTTTGGACTAAAATTTTAAAGATGCAAAACCTATTTCAGCTATTACAAACACCTACGTGAAAGTATACACACGCAGAAGTAAAACACAAAGAAAGCACTAACCTCCAGGTAATTACTTTGCCACAACATGTCTAGACTGCCCAAAATTACTCTAAACATCTGTCATAAAAACTAGAGATTATTAAAAAAAAAAAAAAAAAAAAAAAAAAAGCAGCAATTTCCCATATGAATTCTCCATATAAAAGTCACATTTTTCCTTTGCAGAAAGCAGTTTGGGAAGGATTTACTGCTCATCGAGCACAATGATTCTGAAGAACCAAATTCAGTCTTCTGTTTAAAAAGATCTCATTCTCACCGTGAAAAATGAAGTATGACGCTGAAACAAATTAAGGCAGGAAGATGAAAAAGAACTTGTCAGCAGTGAAGTGATTCTTCACAGTTACTAATGCTCCTTCTCTCCTCTAGCATCTCCACCATTGGAAGCCAACTGCTAAAGGGGCAAAGAGACCTCCCAGACTACATGGTGGCTGTTGCCCAAATCATTTCAACAGAGTTTGAAAAAAAGACATCAAGATTGGTCTGAATGAAGCTTGGATGGAAACATCTGTGTGTAAAAGCACCATAAGAAACAACAGGAGTCAGAACAGTGACATCTGCTGATGACCTGACTGTCAGCAATCAAACTGGTAAGCACCACAGCATGGTTTCCATCAAGATCAGGCAGATTATGTAGTTTCTCTCCCTCTTACCCCAACAGAAGGTCATAGTGCAGCCATAAAGTTACCACAAACCAGAGAAACAAAGAAAACGGGCAGCATAAGACGCGTGCAGGATAAAGTAAGCAAGACTGAGGCAAGTCTTGTGCCATAACTGCTGACAACTAAAGGACCTAAGAGGCCTGTCCAAAATGCAGCTCATCACCACAATCCAAGTGAAACCCAAGAGATATGGTGGGGATTCAACCCCCAGCACCCTTGTCCTGTGGGCTGCCCACAAGGATCCTGGCCAGGCCCCTTGGGCACACGTGGTTTGGTGCTGGTGTCCTCTCAATATCCCAAGCGGCTGAAAACAGACCAGCTTTCCCACGCATCATGGGAAATACTGCACGGTTATTTCCAGAGCTCATGAGCTAGCTTTTCTCTGGGTATATGTCATAACAAGAGCTGAACTTCCTTTGCCTCTGCCCTCCTCAGAAAGTCCCTCTAAAAGTACGAGGAGATCATCACAAAAAAGTATTTTGTTTCCTGAACTGTATTTACCTTCTGCTGGTTCAAGCCCTACGGTTGATTCCCAGCACACAACAGTGGGTTATACGAAGGAAGTGAGTGCTGCTTAGTTTCTCTGTAGCTGTACTTCTGCATGCTTTCCAACAGCTAGGAACAAAGAGCTTTTGATCTCCTAGCAATTCAAATCACAACTACAAATCACTGTCAGCCAGACATGTTGTATGACAGTAATTTTGATATTTCCTTGTCAGCAGTTAAAAACCAAATAAAACAAAACAAAAATCCCTTCCCTGTAGAGGAAGAAAAATAAAGGAAAACGCATGAATTAACAGAATGACATAAAATAAAAATGCACTTTCTGACTCATTCAGTCCTGCTTACTGGGTCACCAATCTCACTAAGAAGAACCAATAACACAAGTGACGATGCATTCTTTAGTTACCTGGAGCCAAGGCAAAAATATTTCTCTCATCTGTGTTAATACTGGTTTTTTTTTTATGCTACACCAGTTAAAGATAAAGTTTTGGGACATTTTCTCTAATTATTCATCCAAAGTGGTCCTTTATATTTCAGCCAAGATTATCCAGAGAATAATACACTTTAATCCCTTTCCTCAAAACACACTTGTGCCCCAGGAAATTTAACTGCCTCCATCTAATCCCAGGAAAGTCCTTTCTGAATCACTTGGGGATTGACCTCATGAATTTTTCATTGTTATTTCTTGGTGGGACTGTCAATCAGAGATGAAAAAGAGGAAAACAACACAAAGTGGTTTGCTAGAAACATCACCCCAACCAGCACCAAAATTACATCAGATGACATAGAGAAGAAGCCGCATGGAAAAAGTGTCTATTTAGTGTCCTTCTCCCTCTGTTTTCTAGGATTAATAGCTTATTTCCTTTGTGTGTTTTTTTTTTTTCAGTCACACTCAGTGTTGCATTCTGTTTCCCAAATAACACTGTAGGCACTTCACAGAAGTTTACAACAAAAACCCAGCATCAGTTGTGTTCTAATCAGTTTTCATCAAGTCATCCCCAAATCAGCCACCGCCAGATTTTTTTTTCTTCACACTTCTACACAGTTACCTTCACAGTAGTGACAGAAATATGAAAGGTGTGGCTCAGATCCCACAAGACGTCCGATCATTACTGACAAGTTAAACGTGAGCAAAAAGGATGTTCTCCCGCAGGCAGGCAAGGCACAAACGCTGTACATCAATCCCCTCACTAGGCACAGAAACTTGGTATAACCAGCCTACAGCCAGTATTATTTAGGACTCCCAGCCACGCATTAATACCCCGCAGGTGCTTTGCAAATGCAGATGAGAAGGGCTGATCTCTCCCTAAAGGCCAAATTGTAATGATGTATAAAGAAAGGCAGAGGCAATGCAGCAGTCATACAACTTCTGTAGACCGAAAAATAACTTATTCTCTATGAAGTGTGTTCTTTTAAGTTAAAGGCTTTAAAAAATATATATCTTTTAGCACAAAGGAAAAAAAAAAAAAAAGGGTCATGAAAGAAAAGAATCAAGAGAAGCGCGTACAACTGAGAAAGCACAGCATGGGTCTCACCCCTGAAAGCCACAGCTAAGCACCAGGCACAGGATCTGACACGCTCAGGCAAACACAGGCCTCAGCATTAGTTTGAAGAACTGGATCTCGGCTCTTCCCAGACACAGGAAGACAGTTTAGGTTCAGCTGCTTTCTGTATTTCTGTTAAGGTCATTCTATACTAGCGAGATGCAGTATAGGAATCAATCTCGTCCAAGCCCAAAGATGCAAAGATGTCAACTATGGCTGCACATGAGTAATAGCTTGTGTATTTTTAGAAATACAGGGATCTGAACTCCGTGTCATCCAACGTATACATTCCCTTTCCTGACTTTTGACATTGCATTATTTTTAATTAATTTATGGTGTGTTATGGTTAATGTTTTCAATAGAGCTCCAATGCCTTCAAATATCTGCTTTCTTCAAAGCTGGTTCCTTAAACTCACAGGTTGGAGCTCTCTGCGTACAGCATTAGTAATCCACTGTAGCTGCATGGATGGGGGCTGCTACAGAACCAGCATATAGGAAGGACCTACAATGCTGGAGATCACCTACTCAGCAGTCAGAGGACAGCTTCCCTCCCCAACCATTCATGTGAACACTTTGTTCTGGGAAAAGGCACTTTATTCTGGGAAAATAGAAGTAAATTTTCATTTGGGAATGAAAGCAGATCAATTAGTCCGGAATAAAGGGGCAGCACGAGAATGGGCCAAAACAATTCATGTCACACAGTTGTGCCAG
>WHYT01016523.1:220724-246976 GCA_009806455.1 Tetrax tetrax
AAAAAAAAAAGCCAAAAAACTGTTGTGCAACTGCATGTACAGGTTTCAGATTTCATTTTGCTGGCTAGCAAGGTTTTTCCACACTTGATTTGAGCAACATGATTGACCCTGAGCCCCGTGGGTCTGAGACCACTCAGCCATTGCAGAGAAGTCCAAACATCCTTATACATGTGCATGAGAGGAGGGGCTGGATTTGCTTAAATAAATATAAAGCAAAAGTTTACTTCATATACAAATAAATAACTCAAAGCATATATAGCTCACACAGGGGCTCTACCTGGAAATCCCAACACTGTTTGAAGGTGTCCGTGGAGCAACATGAAACCAGATTTCTTTTTTTGGGGATGAACTTTGAGATTATATATATCTAAACAAGTAACTCTAGCATAAAGGTAAACAAGAGATTTCTGAGATGGAAAGGAGGACAGCTCTGTGTAGTATGATATTGTGCAAGTCAGAGGCCAAGCCTCCACGGAGCCTTCCCAGTACCACTGCAGCAGCTGGTCATGTTTCGCTTGGATATTTGGTTTCTGTGTTGGCTGCTGGAGATTTTGTTGCTGTCAGGCTTTTTTTGTTTGTTTTTAGTGGACTAGTAAATTGTCAAACGCGCACTGCAAACAACCATACTCAGGAGCTGTAAACACCACTCTGTTTTGTCACCACTTGCCCCTTTTCTCTACCCAGTGCACTGGTTTTCCCTACAGGAAAGTTTACACAAGGTTTCTCAACTCTCCTTAGCTCATCTCTCCCAGTAGCAGCAGAATCAGGACAACTAAACATA
Source organism: Tetrax tetrax (assembly GCA_009806455.1). Classification (NCBI taxonomy): domain Eukaryota; kingdom Metazoa; phylum Chordata; class Aves; order Otidiformes; family Otididae; genus Tetrax; species Tetrax tetrax. Next base: position 221,506 of record WHYT01016523.1, read on the forward strand.
GGATTAGTAAGAACCTGATGTTAAATAATAATCAGAGACATGTAATGCCTAAAACAACCTCAGCCAGAAGCCAGACTTCAAAAAGAAGTAATACAGCAATTACATTAAAAAGCAAAACTATTTGGTGAAAAGAAAGTCATCAGACCAACAGACAAAGGATTGAACAGAGCTCTAGTTAAAAGGTGGGGGGGAAAATCTATTAATAGAATAGGATTCTTTTCAAAGGAAGACACAAAGTGCTAAGCTTTGAGAGTTAGAAATGAACATTTCTACACTAGTAAGACCACATCCTTCCTAGTAAAGAGACGCTCTTTCTTCAGTTTCACTTTGCTTCCTTTCCCGTTCTGTAACCATCCTATCAGGCAATTGTATCTTTCCTCTTCTCTTTGAGTTTGCACGGTTCCCTGATGGAAGCAAACAGGGTACTGGTTTGTTACCAGCTGGCCTGTGTGGAAACTGAAATGTGTTCAAAGAACAAAAACTTGAAATACTGTCCGCACCTGCATTTATCATGCTAAGGGATTATGTGCAGTTATGAAAGTCATATGACATTTTATCAGGAACAGTTTCCTTTTCCTCCCCTTTTAACATTTTGGTGTCCCCTCAGAGCTCCAATTCATGTATGCAATTTGTTAGCTTTCACATACTGAGACTCACTGTTTCGGTCCCCACGTCACGCTCTCACGTGTTGGTGTCCACATCATCTGTATCTGAAGCCTGACACCGCCGCCTCTCTCTTGTTCTAGCGCGCCTCGTGCCAGAAGCAGCAGGTCAGTAGATCTGCGCCGGAGACCTGGTGAAGGAGCGAAGACGTAAGAAAGCAAGGGGAGAAAAATGCTGCTCAGAGACAGCAGCAGTTCTGCCTCGCAGGATACCACTCATCACATGAGATGATTCTTGGCTGTATTTTTGCTGTTGCCTTCCACCAATTCACAAGAACAGAAGCCCAAAGCGTTTAGCGGTTATACGTATGATAGAGCCACTGTATGGCAGGATAAGTGGTCTCTACACCCTTAAATCCATCCTCCTTCAGCATGTTTAACCCTAAATGAGACTAAAGGACATTCTTTAAGAGTGTCTATGAATGCATGCCTCAGTAGGTCCTGTTTCAATAAATGCTGCAGTGCATTCTAGAAATGTCAAATCTCCCTTCTATGAAAATTCTGCGTTCTTTTAACTTGAACAGGCCTTTGCAGACATTCACAGAAAAAAAAAAATAGTAACAGCTTCAATGCATACACCTAATTTCTCATATGCCAGAATATAAATTTTAACACATGCACACAATGAAAAAGGAGCCTCAAGTTGTATTGTGCTGTCAAATAGCAACCAATTCTGAGAGAAGTGCTTCCACATCTGATGAAGCAAGCAAGCAAGGAGGAGGACAACTGGTCTTTAAGGCAGGAAAAAGCAGAAAAGCTCCCAAGAATGGACAGTAGAGGGAAGAAAGTGCTTGGTAGATGTGTTTTTAAAAAATGTATGATTTTAACTGCTCATTCTACTGAAGTGTCTCAGGAACAGCTTTGTCTTCAGACATTTGGATTTTCAGACCATTTCATACCTAACATGCGGACGTATTCCTTGCATTAAAAAAAAAAAAAAAAGGCTGGGTTTGTAGGGCTCTCAGAGCAACTGAGTGACTTGTCACAATAAGCACCCTAGAAGAGACCTGAGGGACCTCAGGAAGTCTCTAGTCCAAACTCCTACTCAGAGCAGGGTCAGCTATGAGGTCAGACCAGGTTGCTCAAGGTTTACACAGTTGGGTCTTGAAAGCCTCAAAGGATGGAGACTGCATAATCTCTCTACACAACCTGTTCCACTGCCTCACTATCCTCAAATATTAAAAAAAAAATATCCAATCTGAGTCTGTTTTATTTCAATCTGTTGTCTCCCATCCTTTCACAAGGAAAAGCCTGGTGCCTTATAAAGAACATGATAGTGTTTTTCCTAGATTTTCCTACATGTTTGTGATTGCTCAGTAAAATACAGGAGAGATTTCCAGGAGACTTCTTTAATCGAGAAGAGGAACCATGAATAAAACCTACAGCATTTGTAAAAACATCTGAGTTGACTACTACATTTGGCTTACATTTGGCCAATTCCTCATTACTTCACGGTATGTATAAACATTTTGGAAGAGTAGAAAATATTAATTAGCTAAAAAGCAGGCAGAGTAAAGTGGTTTCAATTTCAAGGTCAAAACAAAGCAAAACATGTTGATCATTGAAATTTCAAGATCAAAATTAGGTAGCTTGGCTGGTTGGTTGTGACATAAACCACAATTTTCCAATCACTGCCTGAGGCAAAAATGTCAGAGCTGAACTAAATTGCCTAGATTAGGATGTTTAACTTGATGTGTTTATGCTAGCGGAAAGCCAAACAAATCTTTCAAACTTTCTAGAGTTTTTTTCATCCATTTTGTTTCTTAAAAAAGCTAATCAACTGTTTTTCTAGCAATTCTACAATAAGAAACAAGTAAAATTACAAAAGTATGCATACACAAGTAAAATTACAAAAGTATGCATACACAAGTAAAATTACAAAAGTATGCATACAAGTGTTTATACAAATGTCCATAAAACACAATTATTATATAGTATTTTTTATTTAAACTGTCAGATTTCTCACAATTTGCAATGGTGGGCTGAGTGGGCAAAAGGTTTCATATTTATTTATAGATAATTTATACTGGTCAGTTTTAATTGTCATAGGTAAACGTACTTTGGATAATCAGAGATCACCCTGAATTCCTCCTATAGCCTAGCAAAAGTCAATCCACTGATCAATGAATTTAGTTTCTGGGGATCAGCAGCCCTCTGTGCCACTGTCATAGCTAGAAAAGGATCAGAAGGATATGCAGCCAAAATACGGTGTACAAACACTCCATTAGAGCAGCAAGAGCAATTGTGCAAACACAATTAGGCTCCATTCCAGCCCCTACCTAGCTAGTTTACGGCTACTTTGATCATTCCCAAATTTACACTGCAACACTGATACATCCTAAAGACAGTCAGTATCCTACCTTGAACTCAGGGCAAAGGAGACTGCTTTTTGCCTTCAAAATGTGCTTAATTTCAGTATTACAGTCAGCAGGTATCTGGAAGGAAATTGGAAAAAAAATAAAAAGGAGCCATTATAAAATATCCCATATGTATTACAAATTCTGCTTATACAAGCACATGAAGTATTCAGTACATATACGTTAGTGAAACAAAAGTGTGGTGATTTCTGAAAGAAGAGATAAATCTTCTCCGGCGTAGCAACGTGGGCACCGCTGAAGACTTCTCTCCAGTTCAGTCACGTGGAGTGTGCAGCTCGCCTGAGGCTCCGTTACGGAGGCTCAATTTTTGCAGCTGTCTAGCAGTAAAACGCCCTATCCAGGACACAAGAATGCACCTCTGTGAGGAGGACAGAAGAGGGATTGAATGAGAAGAGCTGTCCTCATGTGTGAACAAGCAAAATAGTGAGTATTTTCCATCTCTTCTCAGACGTTTGACTGACAGACAGTAACTAGATCCAGGCACTATGGTCTCTACTGTCTCCGCTACAAAGAGATCCCTTAAGTACAGGCAGGCAGCCGATGCAGAGAAAACAGCTGAGAACGGGGTGAAGGAGCCAGAATCTGATGAAGGCCTAGAGGAGTCACACAAGGAGGCTTTGCTTTAGAGGAACATGCCCCACCATGCCACTAAGATTTATGATTTGGGGATTAGAAAGTGTTTTGGGGAAAATGACAATGAGAAATCAGGATTCTGCTTCCCTGATGTCATCGTAAAGACGTTTTTACTGAAAGGGGCAATCTGTTTCCACCTACATCTTTGGGCCCTAAAATATATATATATATTCTTTATCTTTTGCAAGTAAAGCTTCACATGATTTAGCCTCTATATCAAACTGTACCCTTTACATTAAACAATGAAATCTGTTACTAAACTCCTCTTTCTAATAATATTTAAAATATTACCCACTACATGTCCATTGCCCCATGTCCTAGACCTGCTACAGTAAGAAAGACTAAGTGCATCAAACTGGACTGTAAAATTACTGGACTGTAAATTACATGTGTTCTATTTTGAGCTTGACATCATTCATCCTGTTGTTTCAATTTAATTATATTTAGCTTCCAATCCATCCCCAGCAGCCCTAATATTTCACATTTTGTTAGTTTGTCTGCTTTACTTTGACTAGTGACTTACAAAAATAACTACACTTCAAAACAGCACTTCAGAAAATTAACCCTAAAGCGATGTTCAGAACCCATCAACACTTCTATGTAAAACAAAAAAATATCCGGAGTGCCTGGCTGACAGGAGTAGTTGCTGAAAGCAATAACAAAAAAACAACAACAGTGAAAATTCAGAAAAACACACAGTGATTTCCAGTTCTGAACTTTTTAATAGCCTAGAATAGTAATTTGACAGTAAATACTGTAGTTTATTATATCCTAGATTCATATATGCAAAGCTTTCTATTAAAAAACCCTCTTTTCAGATTGTATTTCTTCTGCCAGATCTTAGGTAAAAGATCCCTTAGTATTTTCAGCAAAATCGGTTGGAAGTAATATTTTAACTGTAAATGTATTCCACAGATATTTTTATTTTTAAGAAAATATTTTTAAGACATGTATATTATCCTCACTGAACAAGAATCTTTTTGCTACCTAAGACTTTTAGAGATTAAATTAAATTAACTGAATTCTAAAATTGCATTAATTTTCCTTGGATCATGGAATAATGCATCAAGCTTATGTATTTTGTGCAGGCAGCTTACATATGATTGCATCTCTATGGTACAAACAACTCATTTGATACCTATACTTCTGCAAAATCTAGTTTCTTCAAGCATTCTCTAACCTAACTTATCTTCTACGTAAGAAAATCCCATTTTGCACTGACCAGCACTGGTGGTTGCTCTAACTCTACTTGGGGAGCCTTGGCAGAACTCCCCTTCCCTAACATGAGGCTTTAGCCTGAGTCCCAACGGCATCGCACCTCTTTGGACAGGAGTGGTAAGGTCTGCTGGGAACAAGTGATGCTTCAACATTCCTTACTGGAATGCAGCATTTTTGTAGCAAATGGGGTTTGTACAGCTTAGGAGAGAGTCTAAACATGCATTCTTTCCTGAATTCAAATGATCAGCCCAAGCATAAAATACGAAGTTCAACACCCCAACTAGCAGAAATTACTGCTGCTTTTTTATTGTTGCTTTTAAACAAGCCAGAAGTTTATTATTCTTCCCCAAACCTAGCAACAAATACAAAAGGATGCCACTATAAATTGTAAAAGACTCCACATTACACTAGTGGAAGTGACATTCCTGTTTTGTTTTTCCAGTCTAACATGAAAATCCTTTTCATCCCCTCCTGCTCAGCAGCATTAGGATCCTAGGACAGTACGTCTCACTTCAAGTCCTACTATCACATAAGACCTAGTGTCTTATGGTACAATTTTTTCTATTGTTCGTTATTTCCTGAAAATGTTTCTTTGAAAGTGACAAATTTGTCTTTGACGTAGAGCAAGAAGATGACTTATCAGAATCATCTTTCATACAAAAGTTAGTCCAGCTCAAAGCACCAACAGAAATGACTGAATGTCTGAATAAACATATTTCAAAGGTAAGCAGTATGAAATAGCATCTGATTATTATGTTTTGGATGTGTAAAAAGTGGAACTTAACAAGTTGAGAGAGCAGCTGAGATCTAACCTGCTATATTTTCCTCCAATTCAGATTTATCTTTGTCTCCTATTGCTGAGTTACGTTCAGCATCTTGCCCCTAGGTGTTGAATGACACCCTCAGGATCCTGCTGGAAAAGAATAAAAGCTTTTTCTCTCAGCTAACCAGTAAAGAGCAAGTCATAGCACTCCAGGAACAGCTATTAAAGCCTAACAGAGCCTAATAAAAACAGTTACTTAAACATTAAAGCCATTTCATTGCTAGTGGCTGGAACATGAGAAAGCAGGCATTTCAACTGGTTCAAGCCTTTATCAAAGTATAAAAAGAAAATTTGTGCTATTTATAGGTACAAGCATAGAAGCACTGTACTTGTCAGCCCATTTTATTGCCAACTTCAAAGAAAATTCATCTTTAAACCGACTATTTCTTAAATCCTGCAATTGAAAGTGGTGTCTCAGCCCCCTACACCAGCGTCGCTGTAACTAGCCGCTTGAAGGACGGACAGCCCAAACCAGATCCTGGTCAGTCAGAACCGTTAGTATCAACTGCAGGGTCAGAGGTCAGAAATTCCTTCAGGGGGTTAAAAACATCAGAAACACCATTCGGGTATAGACAGATAGAAAGGCACAACAGATTACGGACTTACAAGGCTTAAGAGAAACAAAGGGTGCAAAAGGAAACAAAATGAAATGGGTACCAATAAGAGACCTTAGACTTCTCACCACTGAATTTAAGATAAAAATAAAACCACTCCTAAAATAAACTAGTCATAAGTCCACAATTACACCAAAACTTTAAGATGTTTATTTTCCTTTAAATTGAATTCTAACATTGATCATTGAAGTCAAGGTTCATTTCATCCTTTCCTCCCCTGCTGTTGCATCCTGAAAACAAGGAGTTACATGTAATTTCATTTCAGAGACAATTTTGTTGTGAAAGGCTCAGCTTCACTATAACAGCTGAGGGTTGGAGAGGGAAAAAATGCTCATTGTGTTGGGAATTTTGGCAGTCCCCAGATAGAAACCTGCCATATAGAACTTCATTTTGGACTGCCTGTGGGTGTCCTCCCTGCTTGCTCTCTTGTTTTTCTCTGCTCACCTGTCTCAGGTGCAAGTTGATCTTCACACTTGGATTATTCACATGAGTGTGTAGCCAAAAGCATTCAAGGGTAGGTTCTACTTCATTTTATTCCAATCTGGGAGATTTTTGCTTTTTATTTCAAAGATTATTACACCTCTTACATTTACGTGTGTTCGTCCAGTTCTTTAAGCCATTTATGGAGGTGCTTAACTATGCCCTTGTTCAGCAAGTCAGTTAAATGTGGTCCATCTTTTGCTGACTGGGGAAGCAGTGCCAATTAACAGCCTTGTATCTCCTTCGATGAAATTCTTTCCATAACATCACATTAAGGAAATTATTAATACTCATGAATATACATCTGGGTTATTTTTCGTAAGTAATTTGACAGGTCTAAGACACGTGTATGTATGATCTAAGTATCATAACCTGAGCGTGCAGTAATCCCTGTCTTTCCTCAGCTAACATTCTCCTACAGCCACATCAGCACTTTTTATCACATTAGATTCAATGCACTTCCACGGCGGAATCATCCTTTTCTGCTCAATATACAGTGGATTTCTATAGCAACATTGGCTGCAAACAATAAGCTTTTTATGTTTAGAAAAAAAGTAACAAAGAGAGAGATATGTGCGAGTTTGGATGGTGTGCAGGATAGCACCAAGCTGACACCAGAACTCCTCACAGCAGCCCCAGGGAGCGCGTACCACCAGCAGCATTAATGGTGTGAGGGTCTACAGGACAAGCACCTCAGCAGCACTGGAGTTACACACACTCTGAGGAGGCAGATGCTAGTCTTGACACGACTCAACGCCACTCAGCATGAGTATCCACCAGGAATTTTTTCACACAGATGGGAATGCTCTGTCCTCTTTTCAATAACCAGGTTAAGGCATACACAACTGAGAAGTAAGAGCTACTGGAATGCCTGTTAAATGAGAGGGTCTGAGTACAATCCCAATATGTACCGCAGTGGCTAGTCTCATTTAAGCAACGACCTTTCAGCATCCTGAGCAGCAACTTCCTGTAACTCAACTAAGGAACCAGAAAATAGAGCCATCTATCTCATTTACTCTCTTATACCAAACTAAGATCAACTACATCATGCAATAATTCTTACATTTTCCTCTTAATTATTTTTATAGAGACTACTGAAATACTACTGTAAGCTAACATACTGTAGGGTTTTACTATTAAACAAAAGATGGTAGATTATTTTTTTTCTAAAAAGCCAAAAGGTCACGTTGGTAGTGTAACTGGATTCCATTCAGAGTTTAAGTTCTCATCAATCGTTTATCTTTCTCCTTAAAGACTCCTCCCTGATAAATTTCTGTTGAAGAACTGATTTTGAATTCTCAATAAATGTAGCCTTAATGCTACTTACAAACTGGATTAGCCTCTCTGTCTGCCTAATTGGTACCAGACAGAAATAATTATAACTAAAATAAACACTTCTGTTTGACTGTGTCATCCCTGCAGTGGTCCCTAACGCTTAAAGAACCCCTGTAAGACAAAGTAGTAGATTTCATTGAGGAATATATATTTCATTGAGGAATAAAAAGGAAAACCATAATTGAAATTTGGCCCATTGTTTCTTGATATTGAACAAGTAGAGTGATTTTTGGTAATAAAATTACCAAGCTCATCATCTTGAACTCTTCCTTCTGCCGGAGGAAGGAGGAGGTAGCTTTCTTGCAGAGTGGGATGAAATTGTTCCAAGACTGCTTCACATTGCATCATGATGCACTTGCAGCACACCTCCTGTCAGCACTACATGCTTACCGACACACAGCACCGTGCCTGACCGTATCACCAATCTGCCTGCTCACCATGCCTGGTTCTGGTTGCACAGAAGACACAGGTATTTCTGTCCTGACCATTACAGAGTTAGATCCCAGCGCTGTGCAGACAAGGAAATTATTCGTTAGCTTGCGAGGTACCGTTGTTAAAACAGGAGTTCAAAGTTGCCTGTTTCTAAGCAGATACCACAAAAGCAGGCACCAAACACAGTTTAGCTCAGCATAAGCACACTTTTCCTCCCCATCTGGTTAGAAACAGAAGCCTTGCCAGCTCCCAGTAACTGCAGGGGTCTCACAAGATTAAGTGCCTTTCCTGAAAGGTGTGCTGCAGAGGAAAGCACGTACATGACAATCCCCCTTTTAAAGCAGGGCTTTTAGCTCTCATGACTGCCAAGATATGTCTTAAAAGTCATAATGGTTCACAAAACAGAGGGCAACTACAATTAAAAATCATGAGATGAGAAACTGTTAAGTGAGCCTCATGTTTTTTGGGTACCTGGTGGTTTCCTAATGTTCAGTTTAACAGGTTCCAAGTGTGCAAATTGTCTTCCTCTGCATACTCTGCCTATAAATGCTTTAATTAAGATAGTTGTAATTGTTTTAACAGTAGGATACACATGGCACAAAGAATTACTTCAGTACTACTTCAAAATCAGTACTTAAAACTTATTCTTCACTTTGCAGCAGAGCTGGGAGCATGCTGTCCATTCAAAATACGCACTCCACAGCTCAACCTGCCAGCTTCTTTCTCCTGAGTCAGCAGGGAACTGAAGGAGACAAGACAGCTTCCCCCTAATAGCTTCAAGAGGTTAACTTACCTAATTTGATATCCTACCAGTTCACAAGAATTGAGCAGAGAAAGTAGAGGGCTGGCAGGAGATCAACACTTTCTAATTTAAATGCTAACATTTCCAGGCTTTTTAACCCTCATTTTAGCAAGCTGATGGATTTGTTTGTTCCTTTTCGCTCTGTCAGTGGATCTTTTGAGAACTCTCTCATTTGACATTGGGATAAAGGTGAGCGTGGGCATCAGGCAGTTTGAACGTGTTGCCTAAGGAACAGGAAGACAAATGCAAAACAACTCAAGAAAGATCTAGAGAAGAAATATGGGATGTATCTTAAGATCAGTGCTTCGCTGTAAAGGGAAATTTAAAAAAAAAAAAGAGTCTATTTTGTACAGCACTTATTTTTCTACAGAGAAAAAAATAAAACAATTACGCTTCATAAAAATAAACAAACATTTTTATGAACTGTCATGCTGTTCTGATCATGCAAAAAATTACATGCAAACAGGGCTGTTCATTAGCATAGTCCTAGAAGTGATTGCACATAAGGTACTCATAGGAACATTTCATTTATTTCTTAAGAGACCAAAGGCAAAGACTTGAAAAATATGTATGTTTCATTTGAGATGGAAAAAGCACAATTCAAACCCAAAGCAAAGTAGCCTTACATTTTCAAAATGAAAAAAATTAAATTAAATTAAATTTAAAAATCACTGTTGGAATGGTGTTGATGATTCAGAAACAGCACCAGAAAGCAGTTAACTACTCAGTTTAGCCTACATTTCATGTACTTTTCATTACATTAACCATTATTTTGCCATTTATTTTCTAATAGCCTTTCCTTAAATCCACCCAAAGTGACTGGAAGTTTCAATGAGCAAAGAAAGAGGAATGAGGACTCCGGCGTCTGGATCACAGCCAGAAAAAGCAAAGCTGCTGCCATATGTTAAATGCATAGGTACGTGTCACTTCAGAATTGAATTCAAACTTCTCCAGGGTGTGCAGTTGCACTTTAAAAAGCGTGGATGATATGAAAAGACATTTTAATATCAGTTTCAGTAATTTTATAGTATCTGAACAATGATTTTACAGCAAATAAATGACCCCAGTCATAAGTGATATACATAAATTTATTTATGCTTATATAAAAAAGCAAGATCAATAGCAGCTCATCAATATAAGCTCAAAAATAAACACAGCACTCTGTTATAGGACAAAAAAGGAGGGCAGGAAAGTGAGGAGAACAAACAAGGAGAAAGAAAACAAACCATTAAAAACTACTGCAGAAGTCAGCAAAACACACTAAATCTTCAGAAAGTGGAGAGAAGTAGAAGTGCCAGAAGCTTCGCATAATATTCTAAATTCTTTTGAAACTAATTTATATAAGGAACTTCAAAGGCAGTGGCAAGCCAGCGAGTTATCGATGGGAAATAGAGGTATGGGAGTGTACCCGACTGAAAACTGATAAAAAATATCTCTGGCTATTCCTAGGCTGTTTGGACAGCATATAATCAAGCAACTTGCCATCAGTCTGGAAGAGGGAGAAAGCCACGGCAGGGAAAACAGAAAAAATCCCCAATGTGTGCTTGCTAGCTACTGTGCTACACTCCAAATAACGCCACTGTGTAATCCTTTCACTAAAAGTAAATTAAGAGGTACAGTAGGCACTTGGTTACTTAAGAAGGACAATTCTGATTCCAGTAACTGTTGAATAAGGGCTTCGTTCTTTCCACTGAAAGAGAAGTCCAATGAAAAAGAAATACTGAAGAGTTAATGAGGACATACATTATTGTTCATCTCCTGTTCTGCTGCCATACAAATCCTCTACAAAATCTCAAATCATTAACAAACAGGAAAAGCAAATTACCAGAAGTTCACCCAAAGGTCAGCTGTCTGCATCCAGCCAAAGATGCAGAGCCACTAAGAAAGTCTTCAATGGAAGCATATTCTCTGAAGGGATGCTGGCTTAGCAGTCAGAGGGCTTTGGGAAAAACGCAACAATTCTGGCAAAAAAAAAATGTCAGGTACAAAACCCAAAGGACAAAACTACTGAGAACATCAAAACGTTTCAGCATTCCATGAAGAAAATGTTGCAATGCTTCAGTATTAATTTTTTTATGACATTATGATAGCATGGTTATCAAAAGAAAAGCATTTTGATCAAGGACATTTTTGTCCTTTTACTCATGGAGAACTTGAAAACGAATCAATAGGGATCTTAACCACAAAGGAGAGAAATACTGAAGGCTTAAACTCTTCACAAACTACATCAGAACATGTGGTGCACTACAAAAAATATGGCTGATCTTCCCATAGAATTAAAACTGCTTGAGGAACACACTCTACTGCTACTATTACTGTTTCTTTGTAGATTTTGTTGTTGTTATGGGGAAGTGAATGTCACAAACATCGTAAGTCAGCAGTATATTTCCAACTATTTAGAAGAAAATGGACCCACACTGAGCGACAGTATTTCTCTTGTTCCATGAAGACACGATACTCATCAGCTAAGCCCTTGCTATGGCTATGCAGATTTCTTTACAGTTTATCAAATATACTTCGGATTTTGCATGCTAAGTGATTCCTAATGACCTAACACAATTAATTAAAAATAAAGATATCCACAGGGTTTTTTTTATGCCAAAACAGTATTACCTGAAGCACATACACAACGAACACGGAGTAAGAAATTCAGTTACTATTTCAGTATATCATCCACATTCCCTCAGCTGTAACAGCATGGGATTATGTCATAACAGGAAGAAATTTGAAAATTAGTTCACTTCAAATGCATATCTTCCCCTAAGATTTGAAAATAGTTAGAGATAATTTTCAATAAAATTGGTATCACTCATATTATGTAATATGGGTCTCTCATAACATAGAATTAAGTCAAATATCGGCATACCTGAATAACTTGATGGATGTCATGCATAGTTTTAAGGACCAGAGGACGGAGCTGTGGTGGTTCCTCGGCAAATAGATTAACTGTTGGCATTTGGTTGCAGTGGAAGGGTGAATACACCTTGGCTGGTCTTTAGGTTGTGACAGGCAGCAATCTAACCCTGACAGAAGAGACTTCAGCATGGATTTATTTTGTCAGGCCTACAAGGACTCACATGTCTTGTGGATGTCCAAATTTTGAAATGTGGATGTGTTCTTACAAAACAACTCATTTTAAAAAGATCTCCCTGCTCCCTAGCAAGCCACTCTGACCTGACTGGTTCTTACTTCAGCCATGATTCTCCATCACCTGTTCTTCCCTATTCAGTTACTTGTCCTAGCAGCCTTTTCCAGCCCGCACTTATCTCCCCCGTTCCCATGCTGCTTTTAAATACTGGACTTATTTCACACAGTCCCACAAAGGAAAAAGTTCAGTAAGTTCAGCAAGTGTAGACTAATGGAGAATGCAGATGGGAAGAGAACTGAATCAATGTCACTTTCAGAGATCCTCAAGAGCAGTATTTCTAGGAAAAGCAGTGCTTCCATGCTGTCCAAGTGACTTCCCAAAACACCAAAATCCCCTGTCCTAGAGTAGGGAGGATTTCCTCTGTGTTTAACATAATTTTCCATAGCAGACTATCATAGCTATGCTCTTGATTAGCAAACACCAAGCAGTGCTTTGTAATTATGGACACCAACCCTTCCTGTGCATCAGAGACTTCCCACGGCAGAATTAAAGCAGAAATCCCTACACAGAGACAGACAGGGCAATGATGGTGTCAACCTGACCAGAAATCAGTTTTCAAAGTCTCTTTTCTTTGACTACAGCCTCTTCTCGTATCTCTACCCAACTGCTAAACAAAAATCAGATTTACACAGATTTACACAGGTGTTTACATCACAGCATGAAGACATGAAAGAACCTGGAATATCATATTTTGTAATATCTATGGAATGAGACTTGACTTTATTTATTTTTAAGACTACATTCTACCCACTGAGCCATTTTCTGCATTCTAACACTCCCAGAGTGGTACTTCACCTTTCCTTATAACGAATTCAACAGCCAAGCTTGATAGCATGCTTGACACTGTGTAACAGATAGCATGCTTGTCCTTGCAGCCATCACCTTAATTTTTGATTTTGTTACATAGCAGAACATCCTTGGTATGTATGAATAAGAGCAATGTACTGCCATTGCAAATATTTCTGTATCAGCTCCTAAGTGACAAACCACTGTGGTTTTCTATGCACTTTGCAAATGGAAAGAACATTCATGTTCTCTGGGATTTTCTGATAGTTGAAAGTATAAAGCTTGATCTGCAAGGAAAAATAAGACAATGTAATCTGTAAATGATGCACCAAGTGCTCAACCACAAGTTCTGTGGATGGTGACCAGCAGTTAGAATCACAATAAATAATTCCAAGTAGGACTGGAGCACTTTACATCAAGAAAAACAATATGAAACTCAAGAAGTTACAGAAGCTCCATAGACTGGGACATGCTTTTTTGTTCCATATCAAATCCAAAAGAATGACAGGTCATTTCTATCAGTCTCTGAACTACCTCTTTTTAGGCATGAGGACCAGAACTGAAAGTTATTTCCAGTTAATTTTGTACAGCTGTTTGTAGACAAGGGCAAGAATTCTGGGGTTGCTGGGAAAAAACCTGACTGGCTGCTTTGTGCCTCTAGTGAGGGAGCCACAACGTGACTCAAGACTGAAAACAGGAGGAAATGGTGTTTTGTTTCCCTAGAATCAATCACTACGGATTGACTGACAAAATTCTCTGGCATTGGAACAGAAGACAATAAAACAGATCTATTAACAGGCCTGGGAAGCACAGCTGGGGTATGCCATTTTCCTCATGGAGGTAAAAGTTCTCCAAATCCTTTTCCTATAAGGTGTGAGAGGTTGTTCACAGCACATCACAGAGCTTTAAAAAAAAAAAAAGCAAGCAAGCAAAAAATGGTTAACAGAATACAGAAAGAGAGAAGACTTCATATTAGTTCCTGTGAATTAGTAGGAAGGGAAAAATAAAGACCTCACATAAACACTAAATTGCCATCAGAAATAGACAAAACCAATACATTTGAAATAATGATATCATAGTTTCTGTGGGAACTTATAAAGACTTTATTTCATCTAGGTAGCACGTCAGTAAAACAGGGGGTTTACACTGTAATAGTAAAAACAGATGAAAAGATGCAGCTGGACCTGCCAGGTGAGAGAAGCACCTCCAGTTCTGCTGGTGTGGGCTGATGGAGCTTTCCCATTCTTCTCTGTAAACAGCAACATGAGAGCACAGCAGGCATTACTAAGGTTGCTCTCCCTTCCCTGTGTTGCAGGCAATGCACGCTGAGCAGCAGCAGCAGCAGCAGTGTCCTGCTGAGACAGTTGATCTGCCTACCTGTCCCTCCTCTCCCCTCAGACGCTGCAGAAACACTGTCTGGCCTGCCACTCCCCACCCACTGGGGATGAGCGTGCTTTGCGAGGCCATCTAAATAGGACAGTAAGAACTGGAAATTAAAGCTACCTTTCCCAGAGAAAATGTATGTGGAAAGTGAAGTCAAGCGGCATTTTCTGAGCTGAATGTTCAGCTAGTAACAAAATTCAGGTACATACAGTTCCCACTGAAACAGCTGCCTCATGGTTATTTAACTGCAAGGCAGAGCATGGCACTGAAGAGAGAAAAAAGGTGAAGGCTACTGCGCGTAACCAAGGCTGTCTTCTGAAAAGAAGATGGGAGAGTGAAACACCTTCAAAACACTGCCTGGCTCTGCATCAAAGAAAGTGTGCTGCTACTTCCACGCCAAGAGTAATGGAAGAGTCTCACAAAGTGATTTGCCAGGTCCACGGCAGAGACAGATATAAGGAAACATATCCAAAGGCAGCGGAAATGGTAAGCAGGTGACCTATTTACTATTCCTTAACAAGTTATCAAACACCGCCAGATCTGAGGAACTGACTGCACAAACATTCGTACCTCATGGGACACACAAAATACAAATACGTTGGCTTCAATATCACGAGAGAAGTGTTGCCTCATATTTTCCTCTGTCAGCTCTGGTTCTTCCCTTTCATCACCAAAGTCTTAACCAAAAGGCCCTACAGACTGTTTGCCTTTGCAGACCACTTCCCATGGCCTTGTTGGTACCAGCAGTCTGCAGACCAGAGCTTCCCAACTCTGGGTCCAGAGGCAGCACGGAATCGCTAATGCAAATAACCCCCTAAGGTGATTTCAAACAGCCATATGATGAAAAAACAGCATCAAAGCATAGAATCCCTTTTAGCTAAAACCTAAGAGCAAAATAAAAATAAAAAAAAAAAAAAAAAAAAAAAAAAAAAAAAAAAAAAAAAAAAAAAAAAAAAAAAAAAAAAAAAAAAAAAAGAGAGAAACACAGCACAATCTAGTAACAGTTAATGCCTCCTAGGATCCACTGTTTTGGAAAACTTCATTGGAAAACCACAAAACTAGATAGAGCAAGATACATAACAAAATAAAAAAGAAAAAGGAGTTACAAATAAAAGAATATTTACTAATACATATTGATAACATCCAAGGATAGTGGCAGATGCTAAGCCAGCTTCTTTTCCTAAAATGTTCTGAAGACTTATGGATTAGATGCATGTACAACAGTATGGACATGTAGAGTATTAAGTAAAGGCATAACATTACTATTAACCAGCTAAGAATGTGTGCATTACGTTAAACTTTCATCATCTTTATGCATCCACTATGTTTCCAGTATCCTGTACGCACGGAAATGTATGATTACATTAATCTTCAATGGTGTAATTACTCCTGGTTGTAATTAGTAACAGCTGTGACATTCAATCTGAAGTTCTATAAGCAATAAACTTCTCCCAGAGTTTAATAAGTAGAGTCTTTTTGTAGTTTTATGTCGTGTTCATGAAATTCTTCAGGAAACTTCATGTGTTGGAATGCAATCTCTCCTCCGTCTTACAAAAGCTATTCACAGAATGTTTTGCGATTCCCATTTTCTGTGCAGTCTCACCGACTTTGATAAGCCTCTCTGTAGGGACAGCAAGCAGCCTACAAGTCGGGCACCACAAAATCCACACCTACTCTCACAGCCCTTGTTTCCTACTGAACGAGCAGACAACCCGAAACTAAAATATTCAAAAAGAAACCGTTTTTTTTTAAACTCAGGTGTTGCTTTTGAAGCTCAGATGACAACTGTTTGAATGTAACATGGTAATTTCATAATTACATAGTATAAGCAAAACCAGTCAATTAATTAGACTATTCCAGAGTTCCAGCTAACTTCCATGTGACAATAAATCTGTTGAACTCTATTCTACTGCCAAAGCACCTTCTCTTCCCTCTGGCAACCTCTGGATGAAGCCTGTATACTTGCAGTATACTTAAGAAAAAAATTAGTACGGCGCACACTTGTTTACTTCCAATTAAAAATAGAAATTATTTTGATTCTATCTATTTCATTTTCCACTTGAGACAGAAAATAAATTGCAATTTATTTTAGTTTTTCCCAGCAGCTTCAGGAAATTAATTTAAAAAAAAGATTTGAAACTCCATCAAAACGCTGCATTTGATTGTCAGAATCTATGCTTATAGCTACAGAACGTAGTTGAACTTTACCAAGGAATACACCAGACAATATAAATATTGCATTTATATTTAAAAATAGGTTGAAAAGTGTCTGTCAGCTGTAATAACTGCCACAAAAATACACTACATAATAAAGACTGTAAAATACACAACATAATTCTGTATCTTATCAGTTAACAAACTTAACTCGAAATGTAATTCATAAATTGGGGTGGGAGGCAGTGAAATTCAGACATATTAGTGCCTTTGGTGACTTTTATTTTAGCTAGGAAGTATTGAGATTTAAAAAAAAGTTAGAAAGTTTAAGTTTCCTTTGTTTAGAAAGCTGAAAGACTTAATTCACTAAATTCTTAACCTGGAAAAAGAAAAATACTACTGAGCTGTATACTCGTAAAATCAGACATAACTAGGGAGCTCTCTTTCTTAAAGAATTTTAAAACGAAGAGAAAACATCAAACAATTAAAACCTCAAAAATAAGTTACCAAACATCCCTCATCAAGAGATGACGTGTAAGACCAGAAGCCTGGAGCTCACCCATTTCATCTCCCCAGGCATCCACGCAATAAAGGCGGCTAGCAGCACTGCATGCATATTCATAACAATCTTCCTGCTTTGCATTTGGTAACTTCAGTCAAAATCATTATACTGAAACCAAAGCCAAATTCCCAGATTTTATGCTCATTTAGAGAACAAAAAAAAAAAGACTTTAGGAGGCATTATAAGCAGTTCACAGATACTATGTTGATGAGGATTATGAATTAACTGAGATTCGTCGTTGTAGATTATATCACATACAAGCATGGATGAAGATGTAAAATGCCCAAATCTCCCCACTGATCCTGCTAGGATTTTCTCAGGTCACCCTGCGTCCCAAACACAACCTGTCATACCCCGGGATTGTGCCTAAGCCCAGACACAAACACCGAGGACATCGCACCATCACTACCCAGCTATCATCTTGGAAAAACTACTCACTCATTAAATCAATTGCCTGGTTAGGTTACTTCTGATTCGGATACAGTAAACACCACTGCAAGTACGGACACACCAGCACCCGAATGTTGACAGTCACACAGGAGCTGTATTTGAACACTGCCTGAGCAACGCGGTGCTCAGCCACAGCTAAACCACCCCTTCCATGCTCCAGCTAAGCGACAAAACTCATGCTCCAACACCGGGTCTATTCAGCTGCTTTCTACGATCAGACATCCCTTCCAACCGGGTGCTCAACTCCTGAATCCAACACAGTCGGGTTTCTGCCGAGTCCTTGAAACTGCGCACAGCAGCGGAGCTGAAGGATGCTCTGTACCAGTTTAGTGAGGGTGTGCTGAGGGGAGAGGAGGGACAGGTAGGCAGATCAACTGTCTCAGCAGGACACTGCTGCTGCTGATACGCCGCTGGGATAGTAGAGTTTACGGTAGCATGCTATGGGTCACTCCTGTGGAGTCCAGTGAAAGCAATTCCCTTTCCACTCCTTTTCAGGATCTAGATGCAGCCCATTTGTGAACCGAAGCGCCAGGAATAAGCAGGTAACACTACCTATGCTTCATGGTATGTCACCTAACAATCAGTATGTGTTGCTAAAAAAAGATACATACTGAGCTCTCGTGGTGGTTAAGGAAGGGAGGAGAAAAAAAAAAGAAAAGAAAAGAAAAGCATGAGCTTAGTGAATGTAATAAAAAAAAAAAAATCAAAACTCATTCTTTAAGATCTTGTGATTTTCAAGCTAATACTGCAATGGTTAAAACACTTGGTTTTGAAGCTACTGATGCTGAAAAATCATTGACTTTACATGCATTAAGTGTCAAAACAGAAATTATACCATGTATTAGTGATGAGATAGCTTAACATCACGTACCAGAACATTAGGTTCCCTGGTTCAGAGTTTTCTTTTTATTTAATATTCTTTCCATGCTTCCACAGCCAAAGAGCTTGTTGAAAACTGCTTTAATAAAATTACTCAGATACAGACTCCGCCTGTATTATAAATCCCTGAGAACAGAAATTAATAATGGAAAGACTGGCAGAAACGGAACAATCTATCATAAACAGCAGTGTAACTACCCTGTGTAGGTAGCAGAAATGCATTTACTGACTTGCATGCAGCAGATCCTTATAACAGCTGGTAACACCTTAGGATACAGATTTCACATCCCAGCATCACTTCCTAAGCTCTTTGCCCTTCACTGATTTCCCCATCTTTCCTCCTTACCCCCACCAAAAACAAAACCCACAAAACCTACCAACAGCACCAAGCAAATAAACTTGGCGCAGCACTGAAGCCACAGATCTGTAGTCCATCTGCAAGGATGTATTTACCCATCAAAAAGCAGATCCAAACCAGAGACACTCAATTTACATTACCAACTCAGGGCTCAGATAAACTAAACATCCAGACGTCAGACAAAGGAGCCATGTTCTTTGAAAAACAGCCCAAATCGGATTTAAAAGACTAAACAGATTTAATTATTGAAATGTGGACGTGGATCTAACTGGCTGCAGACAAAGAAGAGAGCCAATGTTACAAAAAGTTGTTCACAAAAATTAAGATCTCTGCACAAAGTTTCATCTCTCCTGTGCTGAATCCTGCAGCTGTGAGACATCTTCACTTTTGTTGACCACATGCTGGTTGCTTCTCTCAAAACACTCCTCAGAGAAAGAAACAATCAGAACACGTAAGAAATATACCATGGGCCTGAACTAAAACCTGAATGTTCTCTCAACTTGGCTGCATGCTGAAACTCAGCAAGAAAGACTGGAGTCCAGAGCTCATTCTAACCACGTAAGCTAAGCACCTATGCTGAGTATCTCTTTTGGCACTCCAGGGAAATTCTTCTTTCACTACCCACTTTTTTTTTAATGTTTCAGAGATAACACTGAGAACTGCCTTTAGAACATATCTTATTGAGGTAAATCAATTGCAAATGCATTGAGCTTAATTTAAAAACAAAAGCCAAACAACCTTTTAGGTTGAGTTTCTCTTCCATGTTAAATTGCCTCCTCTTCACTAAAGAGAACTGATGAATAATCATTCTCAAATTCCAAATTCCATGAAATATGCAACAAAACTTCTAGAACTAATTCATTGACTACCTGAGGCTCCTCTTAAACTTTGTTTTTATAAAATATACCTTCCAGATTTACAGAAATAGAGCAGAGAAAAAAATAATATATCTTGTAAATTAGAAACAAGAAGGCAAGACTATAACTTGATCCTGCGTGACAACGTAAGACTACAGCCCTGTAGCCATGGAACCCTGCAAACAGGGCCACCATGGCTGATCTCTCTGCAAGGCTGAGGTTTTTAACGAACTTATCTCCTGACATTACCAGTACAAAGCTGTACTATATGACGTACATTCCTGACTCGCACTTGATTGAAAATGGAGACATGCAGAGGCAAAAAACCTTCAGAACTGCCAGATGGCAGTATACCAGTGGTCTTCTCTTAATAAGCCAAACGAAGATGATGTGCAAATTTTGCCCAGTGGAATCCATCCCACAGTAATTATGTTGTCTGATCTTCTGCCCATTTCTTGAAGGAAACATGTTCATCCAACTGGGAGTCTCTGAGCTCTAATCCTCCTGCAGTCACAGGGTCTACATGAACTCTAACAGGACAAGGATTTTACCACCTATCCTTTGGAACACAGTATTTGATAGATTTTACTGCATAAAAACCTCTAAACTGGAATATAATTACTAGACAGATAAAATACAGTAGTAGACATTTGTTTTCAGGAAAACTATAACTGATACAAGATATGCTGGCTGCATATATTTTTTCAATACTACTCAGCTGAGTTAAAGCAGACCCTAATGCTCCGATCACCCTTGGCTTTCCCTAAGTCAATTGATGCAGGCACAGAATTCAGAGTGGGGCCAGGGGTACAGGGGGAATTAAAATATATATATTAAAACATCATATACACACAGAAAAGTCAAAATCAGTTTCAGTTTTCTAGACCCAGGAGTAAAGAAAACGGAAAGATGCTCCCCAACCAATTATCTTTCCTTGCTTTAAATCTCTTCACCATTCCGTGTTAGAATCTTGTTTGCTCATTTTTAAACTGATATTTTGCCTAAAAAAGTGCTAGAGAGTTTGACATAGCACAATTAGTATAATATTTTTTCCTAAGACTAACAGTAGCCACTAATATAAGTTTTGGCTAGCTTGGTGGTATTCCCAGAAGGTGAAGCACATGGAAAAGAGAGGTTAATTACAAACAAGATCTTGAGAATTCATCTAAATCCATACAGATCAAAAATCTACTGGTTATAGTCAAGGTAAAGATTTTTATGACACACACCAGCAAAAATCATCAGGCTAGTAGCTCACTTTCAAATCTATTCTCTTTACCTTAAACCTAACTTCTTTTCTTCTTCAATATCACTTAATTCTATTTTGTATTTTTTCTGTTTTCTCCAAGACTAGGCTATTACACCGCCAACTGGCTAGCAGCTCATTCACAGACACTGATATTGATTTCTTTTTAAGCAGCTACCTTCTAATTGATTTTTTTTCTCGTCTCCTGTATTGGGCTTGCATTGCAAGGCTTTGAGAGCAGGAGGGCTACAGGGGTGGCTTCTGTGAGAAGCTGCCAGAAGCTTCCCCCATGTCTGACAGAGCCAATGCCAGCTGGCTCCAAGATGGACCCACTGTTGGCCAAGGCCAAGCTCATCAGTGACAGTGGTAGCACCCCTGTTACAACCAATTTAAGTGGAAAAAAAAAACAGTAGTGGAGGGAGGAGTGAGAATATGTGAGAGGAACAGCTGCAGACGCCAAGGTCAGTGAAGAAGGAGGGGGAGCAGTAATGCCACTCCTGGCAGAGATTCCCCTGCAGCCTGTGGTGCAGCCCATGGTGGAGCAGGCTGTGCCCCTGCAGCCCATGGAGGCCCACGGAGGAGCAGAGATCCCCCTGCAGCCCATGGAGTACCCCACACCGGGGCAGACGGATGCCTGAAGGAGGCTGTGGCCTGTGGGAAGCCTGTGCTGGGGCAGCCGGTTCCTGAGGGACTGCATCCCGTGGAAAAGGACCTGTGCTGGAGAAGTTCACAAAGGACTGTCCCCACGGCAGCATGGGAGGGACCCCATGCTGGAGTATGGGAAGAGTGTGAGGAGTCCTCCCCCTGAGGAGGAAAGAGCAGCAGAAACAATGTGTGATGAACTGACAGCAACCCCCATTCCCTGTTGCCCTGCACTGGGAAGAGGTAGAGAAATTGGGAGCAAAGTTAAGCCTGGGAAGATGGGAGAGGTGGGGGGAAGGTGGTTTTGGGATTTGGTTTTGTTTCTCATTATCCTACTCTTGTTTGATTGTTAATAAATTAAGTTAATTTTCCTGAAGTTGAGTCTGTTTTGCCCGTGATGGTAACTGCTGAATGATCTCCCCTTGTCTTTATCTCAACCCACAAGCGTTTCATTATATTTTCTCTCCCTCGTTCCCCCAGGAAGCAGGGACGATGAGCAAGCAGCTGCATGGTGCTTAGCTGCCAGCTGGGGCTAAACCATGACAATATTTTGACTTAGTAAAACAAGTTCACTTGGAATAACTAAATAAAACTTTCAGTCAAGACAAAAAGTAATGCAGCTGTAGAGGGTGAAGAGAATGAAGAAAAGCTTCAGCAAACAGTACAGCAACCTGAATCTTTTCTCTATCAAAGAACTGTATTAACTGTTCCCAGACAGGTACTTTTGGGGAGGGGAGTCACTATATCAAACAAACCAACCAACCAAAAGAAACTGGGGCAAAATAGGGCCCAAGATTTATTCAATACCTTTGCTTTAATTTGCTCTCCCATCTGCTGGTGGCAGTTAGCTCCCCATCACAGAAGAAAGTGGACTTATCCTCATCCTCAGGAGAATGCAAAGTTCTTCCTCCTGGCAAAGGCCTGCTGTATGCTATAGCACCACGCTGCAATACAAATGAGACACATAAATTACCGTTTGTAAACACTAGTTACTAAATCTTTCAGTGTTTTTTTTTCTAAAAAAAATGCTTTGATACTTCTTTGGCTTTATACAACACCATTAAACTGTCTCACCTAACAGAAAGGCTTCATCCAATAGCTTTTAACACACTCAGACATACATGAAGGAATACATCTGGAGACTGAAACATTAGGTGTAGTTTACTCCAGGGTTTCTAAGCCTCAGGGTTAGAAATTCCACCAGTATTAGCACCAAACAAGTCAGCTTCCAGACCTGCTGTTGCTACAATGTGCAACAAAAGCGCTTGGCACTGCAGTATTGCCCTTTTTCCTGACAGTGCTATCTCCTTTGACCCTGCCTTGCACCTTTGCCAAGCAATACTGAGCCAGCTCTTGCCTGCTGGTTTTCTGGTTGAGAAGCAGTCAGTGATGGAGACTGAACATATTTTAAGTCTACCTTATGTATCTATCCCATGGCATGTTTACTAGACTCTGATAAGATGCAGGCAATCACTTCTGTTAGGAATTTCAGCTCAACAGTAAAAGTTTTATGGAACTACTTCACCTCAAGAATTGTATTTAATGAGAAACTGAAGCCATTTCCCAGCTCACACACTGCTCTTATCCCTACTCTCTGTAAACAAAAAATCACCATAAACAAGTCCTACTAAAGTAGAAGCTAAAACTTAAAAAGTCCAGCTTTGATCCTAAATAAACAGGCACATGCCTCAATTTACATATTGTAATTTGCTCAGCTAATGTGGAGTGACTAATACAATTCATAGCAGAAAAAAAAATCTACATAACTCTTTTGTAACATCACAGCAGGAACGTTTCAAAATGCTACAAAAAAAACCTAACAACAGTACACAGGTAGGCAAAAGGCAGCCGGTCATAGCAGACAGTTTTTAGATCTTATATCTGACAAAACAGAACAAATATTAAATAGAAAAAAAAAAAAGAAAAAACAGAAACCACAAAAATATTGTTAATATGCTCATTTGAAGTACTGACTAAATGAGAAATTAAGATAAAATAGTCAAAATCATTAGTAACACTTAAAATTATCCAATTATTTTAGAAAGATTTACTCTAATAACATTAACAATGAATAAGTGTAGTTATATAATTGAATTACTGTGAAATTAAGTTCCTTTGAAGACAGACAGAAAAGTGAAACTATTGTTTTCTAAAATTGGTTTTCTTATTGGAAAATTAATTCATTCACAGACACAACCATATCTAGGCATCAAAGCAATGCAGTTATTTATATAGTTGCAATATTGTTATTCACAGAGGGAAAGTATTTAAGGCAATAGCTGTTATCATTAATAAACTTAAAGCTGATTGTTCTATTAGGAACAGCCGAATCAAAGCAGACAAGAAAGCAAAACCATAGATATGCATGATTTCAAATGTTTTGCTGTTAAAGCACAGCTTTTCAATAAGTTACTACTACTCCATAAAGCAAACAAGTTTGTCACCGATGGAGAACCCTGTCCTGGTACACGAGAACGGCGACACATTAGCAAGCAAGCTTCTTAACAGCCTGGTCTCTCAAACACCGGCACGATCAAATAATTGAATTTGGACATGAACGCGTCACGCTCTGAACTCTGCATTGGAGACACCACAGAGGATAACACCACAGGTCTCTAACCTCTGTGGTTCCCAAGGCCATCGCTGCCAAAATGATACTGAAACTGGTATAGATGGAAAAATTACACCAAGTTGTACACTGTTTTATATAGGCCACTAAAAGTTAAGATTCCCATCAGTCAGAGAATTACGCTGTTTAACACCTGACAGTTTACTAGCTTCGCACATTAAACTCACCATTGCCTCATTTTATAGTGCTGCCATTGAAACTGAACAGTTTAACTCCTTACCTAATTATTATTACCAAATTATACTGGGGATGGGGAGTCACACAGCACTATTAATTATCTGATAATGCAGAACATAAAGATTATAATGGAAACCACTACATCTGAACTGCTTTAGCCTCCTCCTTTGTCTCTTGCCCAGCAATAAATGCAGCTTTTTCTGGGCTACACACCCATACAATCTTCATTCTCTTTCAAACAAATGTCAACTTAAAGTTATTACTTTTCTGAAATGCTTTTTATACAACACTTGCCACCTCTCAGTGAGACAAAACCTCCATTTGCATAATTACTTTCCATGAAAGCAGCAGCTGAGGTACAGCCCAGAATCTGCTAACAAAGCGAGCGGTGAAAATTTATAGAGCACCAGGCTCCCTTGTGTGGCTGCCACCGTGGGCCGAGTCGCTTGAAGGTGCTGCTGATGCTCACCGTAGCTGGGATGCTCTCACTTTTAAAAATAATGTGCCAGGCCTCATGAAAAGAGTGCTCCATGCGTATTGTGAGCATGACAGACCAGATACTGCCAAGCAAGCACACTTTGTAGTTATTTTGAGCCTCAGAGAGGCAAAGAGAAAGACCTTGGACTCTCCACAGCATAACTGTGCCTTGAGATCCTCAGTATTTTTCAACTTTATTAAAAAAAATTAGATTAAACCAAGAAATGCTTCGAAAGATTCAGCATTTCCATCTTAAATACCTTAAAGATTTTTGCTTTTGAAGAAATAAAGGTACAGATGAAGCAACAATTTATTTTGTTTCCTTTTTTTTTTTTTTTTGGATTCA
>WHYT01016523.1:247744-259113 GCA_009806455.1 Tetrax tetrax
AAAAAAAAAAAAAAAAAAAAAAAAAAAGGTAATTAAACTTCTGGCTGTCAGCCCAGTTAGCATTTACTCCAAGGAAGAAGGAAAAAAAAAAAACCAAAAAAAAAAAAACAGTGCATGAGATTACACCTGGCCTGAAAAGCAGAAACATCTGCTGAACTCATAAATTACTGGATTAGTTCTGCCTCAGGAAGCCAGCCTGGTATACACACCCTCTCCAGACCAGTTTAATTCAGCACAACTTTTCCTATTTCTTACTGTGCGCAGTCAATTTCCCATTAGAAACAAGGGAAGGAAAAAAAGAAAAACATGCTTAAATGCTGAGTGCAGGTTCCTTCTGCAAACTACAGCAGAGCATTTGACAGCACATTTCTCTGAAACAGTTAAAAGGACAAGCTGTAAGGACAGCTTGCAGAGGCAATTCAACTTGACAATTCATATGGTTTGTTCTTTTGTGTTTGTTTTAACCAAACTGGCTGATTTTCCCTTTTTTTTCCAAAATTTCCTCCAGCCAGTCTACGGATAAAAAAACCCCAATCAAAAGAAAAAAACTATCAACCACCTAAGTCACTGAATTCTTGCTCTAAACTGTATTGTAACTGGGACTGCTTAACCAGGCCTTTTACATTTTGGCAGACAAATTTAAAAAAAAAAATACACTTGGTAACCAAAGAGTCAAAACGGCCTGCAGTAGTCACTGGAACTTACATTTCTGGTCTCCTGTATCTGGAACGTGTAATACAGCTCCTCACTATGCTCTTTCCTGCCCTGCCCAGTCTGAACACATGCAAAACCTTGAGGTAAAAACAAAAAAAACCCCCAAGAAAACAACCCCAAAAGGGGGCTATGCAGTCCCAGTGCCCGTGCCCCCAGACAAGTGGAGTCCAGAGAGCACATAGTTATGTGACGTGACCGATCTTGCCTCTACGTCTGCACAGCACTGCAGGTTCCCGTCACTTCCCTCCATTGGGCTCATGGGATTTGGGAGCTAGAACCCGGAACAGAGAATCTGGAACTTGCAAACACCCCATGTCACGAAGGACACAAGACGGAGGTAACGGGTAATCTGCTACTGCAGCACTGCGCCGGCACCTTCAAGGATTTATTGTCCTTCACCACACTGAGCTTCTCGACTGTCATACTCTGGCTCTTCCCTAAACCCTTTTGCTCCATTCCAAAGGCAGGCAAGGGTCATCTTCTCCATTACTGTAAAATACTACAATGTACTTTTTAAATTTTTCAGGAATATGAATACATCCTGGTTTCATCCATGAATGGAAGCTTAAAATTATTCCTAGCAGGGGCATGTAGAAGAGGAGATAGTCTAAAACTTCTCTGTTCAGTTTTCTTGAACTATTAAGTAGTGTCACAGGATTTTCCTCTCTCTCAGGTGAGCATCTTTTTTCCAAACGAGGTGGGAGGTAACAGTGGTGAGTACACTAAAGGGACTGCAGAGAGGCAAGTACAGTAAGCCAGTATTTTGCCATGCTGTATTTGAAAATAAAATTGGCAGGAGAAGCCATAGACCAAATACTCTATAGGTATTAACTCCTTCACCTACATGTTCTGGGTGAAAACCACATCATGTCATTATATAAACAATCACTGGACTGCTTCCAAGGTTATATTCTTCACAGCTGTGAACAGGCAAAGAGCGATGAGAACACACAAAAAAAATCCCACACGGCAAAGCAGAATTTGATTTCCATCAGCAAGGTAGAAAAGGACCACACCTCAAAGCTTGCCAGTAATAATTACAAATCAGCTTACAGACACCAAGCATGATGAAAGTCATTCCAGTTAAACACTCATGGACACTGAGTATTGGCAAAGAAAAGAAATCTCCAGAAAGTCATAACACTGACAGAGTTATTTATTCTCTGTACGGGAAGGCAGTGCTGCTTTTCTTACGTGGTTGGAATTAATGCAGGCAAACAAGAGTACAAAGAAAACTTCAGATGTTTATGCTTTTCAGAACATTTTAAGTTCCCTCCCCTAACTTGCAATATGATTTTTTAATATTTTTTAAAATAAGCCATTCATAGCCCATCCTAGAGGATAAAGATTCCACTATGAATTCCTCCTAAACTATAAAGATCATAAAGGAGGATTCAGTACAGTGAAACGCATCAGTCCTAATGCGGCAGTGATAACGCTGCCGTCCAGCCTCAGGCCCACTGGTGTTGCACAGAGAAGGTATCTCCTGTCTAACTCTAATTCTTTCTACTCCAGCACGGAGGAGAAACCAAAGCGTCTGTCTCTTGCACTGATACTGCACTCTGTGTTTAAAGGTCATCTATAAATTTTGAAGTTTCTAAACCAGTAAGTGTTTCTAAATAAAGTATTTCTAAATAAAGTTCCACTTGAGAATAAAGAAATACTTCAAGTATTTTCTAGAGTATGACTTTGAGCAGTCAGTTTCCAGTTCAGCTGAGGTAAACAGTCTACTGGAAATACATTGGATTTTTGTCTTGCAAACATTTACATCAGCACACTGAGGCTCTGCTTTTGTCTTTGCAAACATTTGGTGTCTGCTAGCCAAACCCACCACCAACACTGCTGCAGTTTCATGACTGAATTTGTGGGGACAGGGTTGAAGGAACAAAACCTGCCTTGGTTCTGTTACAAGCAAGTAATTTTTGCTTCACACCTTTGATCACACCTGAGCTAATTATTCTGCTATTTGCTACCGAGAATCAAATGCTGTCTGGATTAATAGGTGTGCAAACAGAAAACCCAAGCAATACCTGAACAACACTCACATCTACCCTAAACCAGCAGTTTCCCTCTGGTGAAGCTCTTTGTGACTCATCACAGCCGAACAGCGGAGCAGAACTCCTCTTAAATCTAGAGAAAGGTCTCCTTTCAAGGAGGCAACTATTCATCATGTCACTGTGATCTGACAACATCTAAAAATTAATGTGTTTCTGATAGCCCCAGAAGGTAAGGGAAAAAACCCAGCCAATTACTGAATTCCCTTCCAAAAACCTTAGAGGTAGAAGTTAGCCTGGTTTTGAGCAATCACCTCCATTTCCGCAGATGTAGTTTTGTGCCCACAACTACCTGCAAGTGTAAATTATGGGCCCAACCCAATACTTAGTGAAGTCAACAGAAAAAGGTCCTATTGATTCCAGCAGGGTTGAAATAAAGCCTACATATCAAAGTGTAGCTGCAAAAGTAAAAAAAAAATAATCCTGGATAAGTAGTGTTTTGACCTGCAGATAATTGCAAATACAATTCCAAGTCCTCAATGCACAAGGTAAAATTGAGTTACATCTACAAGTCAGGATCAATAGCTGCCAACCCACTGGGCTGACAGCACTTCATTACCGTTGTGGAAGGAACTGATTTTGAATTACCTACATAATTATTTATAATCATTTTGCAACCTATTCTGTGTCTTTATGAGCACATGTAAGTAACTTCAACAGAAGGAGAAAAGAGAAGAGAAGATGGGTATTTCATGCCTCAACAATGTGTGTAGCGGGCACCTTGGATGCATTTCTTTCAACTGGACATAAAGCAAACTTTTACAACACACTCCCAACTAGTTTCACACAAATAGAGTTGAGAACTTCAGTTAGCAGCCTAAAGACAGCTCACTGTCTTGTTGTGAAAAAAAAAAGGTATCTTGATGCCCTTCATAAATGGAAGTGACAGTTTACAGGCTGTAAATATTTACATTTTAGTCTGGCTTGCTTGGATTTTCAAGGAACTAGATTAGCCTAGGAATTTTTCTATATAACAACTCAATAGTAAGAAAAGCTAATAAATTGACAAAGGAGAAGTTTAGGTCGCTAACAGTGTATATTTATGCTGAATGTGAGTATTAAAATACTTAATTTTAAAGTGAAATAACAGTACTTTTCATCACGGAAATTCTTGAAGTTCATCAGACAGGCACTTGAACACCAGGGCCAAGGACACACTTAAGTTAATGATGGATTTAACCATATCTATTTCATGCCTCTGTATCTTTACAATAGAGTATTTTTCTTGTTTCAGTATAATAAATGTATATGCACTAAGCAAGGCAGAAAAAGATACTGATGTAGTAATTGAAAAATTCTGGTAAGTCTTCACAGGACTTAGAAAGAAAACCAGGAGATTTGATGGACAAGTCTAGAAATCAAAAATACATATTTGTTAACAGACACTACAGAAGTAACTTTATAAAGCATGTACTATTTGAGGCCAGATTGTGCCATTGGATAAGTAGTCCTTCCACACCCAACTGAGCATTCACACCCTCAAGTCCTCACTCAAATGCTTGGGATAACCTAAAACTCCCAACGAAGATTTTAAAACTGACAAAAAGAAGCCTAGAAGAAAGAAACAAGCCAGGCTCCACAAAAGGTATCATTTGTGCCCTAAAAAAGGAAAGACCAAAATCATCAGTTACTTTCTAAAACTGAGCAAGGACATCTGACTTGCTATTCTTCAAAGTCAGTAGTCAACAGATCAACAGGAATGATACAATACAAAAAAGCAAGGAGCACACAATATAATTTTGGGAAAAAAGTAGTTGAACAAAGGAATATTTAAAAATTAAAGTAATCTGAGGTCGGTAACCAACAAGAAGGAACTAATACAACATACTCCGAACGTATTTTCCGCCCCAACTCACACATAACAACTCATCATGGCTACTGCTGTCTTACTGTCAGCACATTCACAGCAGAGCATTAACAGCACATCTGTTTCATTAAGAATAAATGATCAAATATAGGGGTTGTAAAACTTTATACTTCCATGAAAATAACCGTTATTTTTAAGATGCATCTCAAGGTAACAAGAACCCACCATATGCACTGCTTTCCTTTCTACCAAAGGGAGCACAGACAGTAACAAAAAATTTGCTAGATTAACATCCTAAAGAGCCAGCTTTAGCTTCACACGTACTGATTTCCAATAAACTCACACTCCTTTTGCTAAGGACATTATTGTTTATCTTATAAAATAATACAAGTTTGATAATCATGTTAAAAACAAATAATGGCCTCTTTTTCCAGCACTGTGCCACTGACAGCTCAAAATTATTACATATTTGATTCCCTAACTTCTGTTGAATGAACTTAGCTGAATGAACTGCATGAACTTAGCCTGAACTTACACAGCAGTTCTACCCGAGTCAGCAGACTGCATTCCTTATCTCTTCCAGACTGCTTAAAGGAACCAGGCTCACCAGCAACCAGAGGAACGTCTAGCATCTGAGGCTCAGTCCATTCTTTAGGAATGTTCCGTTTAAGATGTTTATCAGAAGACATGAAGAAAAGAAAGCTTAGTGAGGAAGAGAACATGACCAAAAACTACAGACTCCTTTCTGCTACAAAAACTCCGCAGTCCACTGAACTCTGAATGCATCCCTGATCAGAACCTAGATAGCTCTGAAACAAAGGAAGGCATAAAGATGAGAGAGTTCACATTTTATACATTTTTCTACATACATACAAATGATTTTAGAGTCCACAGTTGGGAAAACTAATTCTGGTTTTACAACTCTATGCCAAAACCTTTTTGAAGGTAATACAAGCACATTCAGAAGTCTGCATTCCAGATGTTCCAGGTTCCTAAGAGCCGTTTTCGCAAGTAACTTTGGAATTTTATTCACAAGTCCCCAAGATTTTCAAAGCCTTTTAAGGTATTTTTGGAAGCATTTCTAATTAACTGCAGATAATCACTGTTGCAATTACTGTCTCTTCATTTTTCCTCCTTGTTCTCAAGAATACCTTGAGCAAGGACTTGGCTCTTAGATTGGCTTGGGAGATCAAAACGACAGGATTTGAATAGAAGAATTTTTAAATATCTTAATTTGCAACTTAGCTGTACTGCAATTTCCTTTGCAGTAGCAAAATAAATGCATTCTTAGAACACGTCTATTCCAGTGTCATTTGTTGCCGATCTAGATTATACGAAAGGAAAAAAATGACATCACTAAACAATCACGCAAGAGACAAGAAAGTACTTTCCCCTCTGAAGTGACTCAGTATTCTATTCTAACAGACACTGAACTGAATTTCAAAGAAGTGAGGATAAGACATCTTTGATACGGATCTATCTCTCCTCTAAAACCGAGCGGGTTTGTGCAGCAGTAAGAGGAGGCCGGGAGCTCTGCTGAGAGCAGGTGCTAACACGTCCCTCTATTCCACTCCACTAACAAGAGCAATTGAGCTGACAAGCAGAGGAAAGAGGTCAGGTAAGATTAATGGCTCTATTTAACAGGAGCCTAGAGTAGCAGTTGCATCTAAGTTGGGCACTCTCTCCAGAAAAAAAAACAACAACTTTTTTTTTAATCATGAGAATTCATCTTACTAAAAATAATTGTAATGAGTGGCAGTAAGAAACAGAGTCAAAACCAGGGTGGGATACTGAGTACATTTAGAGTATGTAAAGTAGTAAATGTTTCTCATTATTAAAATATCTGTAAAAGAAATGAAACAGTAATGTACCTTTCCAACTCTCATCCTAGGCCATCAACCCGACAGGACGCTGGCAGGACATCCTCATCTTTATGAAATACCCTTCTCAGGCAAAACCATGCATATCTGCTATTCCAAAGTATTATGCCATCTGAATCTGTCAATTAATTACGTTCCAATGTTAATTAGCAAACATCAAGTCTGAAAAAAACATTTTATTCCTCTCCACAATTCTTCTATCTGTAGAATAACTATGAATATTGCCTGATGTACAGTTTTCAGAAGTGAACGTTTCATTTTCATTAACTTATTCTATATTCTGGTTTCCAAGCCTTTCAAAATTGAACGCTCAGATATCTCTGAGTAAATAAATGCATTGTAATCATCTAAACGCACCAGCAGGTAACTTGTTTGAGCCCCAAAACCTTCACATATTTAGATGTGTGAATATTAACTCATAATTCTTACATTTCTTGCACTTAACAGACTAGGTATTAGTAGCTCTGTTCACACAGACCAATAACTTAGTGCACAAATAACTTACTGCGCAGGAAGTCCCCCTGACATAAATGGATACAGGATATTACTACCGTCTTCATTATCACAAAATTTGTACATGCTTAACTCCACATCCACAAGCTCTGAGCAATCACTTGTGGATAAAGACTCCAGAGCAAGTAAGGCCATCTCGGAGTGCACAGTAGCAAGCACATACAGCTTTGGAACAGTTTAACTTTTAAGAGGAGTAAGGGTATTGGAGTGGCTCAGGAAATGGCATTATTTCACAAAAGCACATGCTTTGCAGACATATCCTAGAAAAACAAAAGACAAATTTTGAAAGCTTCTATAATAAACAGGACACACATGCTCTGTGTGTGTACACATCAAACACATCTGTATCTAAAAAAAGGATACCTATATCGGTATTTTCATGCCTAACTGATATGTCCATTCAAAGAACACTTCAATAACAAAGTACAGCATAAAAAAATTGAGAAATTATAGGTTGAAAGTTGCACTTACAGTCTACTGACAGCACAGTTAGCCATGGGGGGAAATTATAGTTGCTCACATAGACATAAATAGCTAGCACTGTGTTGAAGAAAGGCACTTGGAACTTGACAATTCCCAGGCAATTTGTTTTCTTCCAGTTATTATCTAAACACAGAAACTTACATGATGTGATTTCTTATTAAAAAAAAAACCCAAAGCATCCACTTGCAGAGAAAGTCAGAGGAAAGAAAAAAGGACTATGGTATTTCTCTGTGATGAGAGTGCACATAGCTGATTTTCTTCTGCAACTGTCACCTCTGCTTTCAACAGAGTCAGTCAAACCTGCTTCAGCTGTCCAGGTGAGATATGGGGAAGGAAGGAGAAACAATGAAATTACCCAGGAAGAGTCAATAACATGTTATTTGACTTTACAGGGAGAAGTAAGCATCATTC
Organism: Tetrax tetrax; assembly: GCA_009806455.1. Classification (NCBI taxonomy): domain Eukaryota; kingdom Metazoa; phylum Chordata; class Aves; order Otidiformes; family Otididae; genus Tetrax; species Tetrax tetrax. Next base: position 255,607 of record WHYT01016523.1, read on the forward strand.
AAGCTGTAACTGAATTAAGGCAGCATCTTGGATAAACCAATTTGCATAGGATTTGCCATCAGAGGAACCTCTACCCCACAATGTTAAACCCAGTCTCCCTTGACTGTATTTTCAAACTGCTGATCGGGGTCCCTGCAGGAACAGACAACAGTCCCATTCCTCGGCCCATCGACTTTCACTCACATTCTCTGGGCAACAAACAAGTGCAGGTATGCATATACCAAAAAGTTGTAACAGTTCTTAAAGGAAGGGCAAACTTATCTATGCTGTCTATGTCAAAGGGAGAAGAAATAAGCACTGAATAACTAGGCTAGTTAAGTAGCAGAAAGATTTGTTAACAGGATTAACATAGGATTGTCTGACTTGTTAATAAAAAATTTTAAAAAGTAATAGTAAGAAAGATCTGAGGGACAAAGAATGTTAACACCCTCCAGCACACGTAACAAACAGGCTAATGAACAAGAAATAAATGAAATATATTAAAAATCATAGCTACCTCCTATCTGTAGCATTTGACTTCTGACACTAGTCATTACTTCGATAAAAAAATGTGACTAGACAAAAAGGAGAGCTTTTCACTTCAAGTATCTTTGTCCCCCGAATGCCCTGTGACAGACCTGAGACATGACAGTCCTCATGAAGAAATACCCGTTACTGCTTTGTCTGCTGCTCTGCCGTAGCCAACACGGAAGAGGAGCTGACATCTCTCAAACCACATCAATGGCCTCCTGCGTGCAGCCAGGGCACCCATCAGCTTCTCAAGACTCTTCAAAAGCAGAGTCACTGCAAACTGGAGCCGTGTAAGAGGAAGCTAACTCCAGAACAAAGGATTTACAGAGAAAAGAACCGACTGCCAGCATGCATCCAGAATCCTACCTTGAAGTGGAGAATAAAGAGCACTTAATTCCAACTTCACCCCACACTAAGTTTTACTCTGCTCTCATATATATCCATTTTATGATAATGACTTCACAGAACTCCTATCAATTAATCCTTTCCTGAATAATTGAATTCAAGTAGACTTATATAAACTACCATAAAATGTCATAATTGTTAGTGCATCAGAATTACTGACACGGTTTTCTTTTTTTTTTAAAGTAATTTCTACCATATTTGCAACTCAGGATTGATAACAAAGATAGGCTGGTAAAACAGTTATGGTAAGTTGCAAACATAAAACAGTCACATGAATTCCATCTGAGTACTGCTTTTTAATCAGCAGTGAGTCTGCTTTTTAAGAGCAACTCATAGAGATTTTAGATAATCTTTGTTTTGGTCAGGATTTAAGAAGCCTCTCTGAAAAACTGCCATCTTTTCCCAGCCTTCATTCTTCCAGGAGAAGCAATTATCTACAAAGAAACAATCTATGCTGCAATGGTAGTGGGAAGACGGTTGGACTAGATGATCTCATAGGTCCCATCCAACCATGTGATTCTATGATTCTATGATTAACTGCCTTTTAAAAATGCACTCTCTACTCATCAGGAAGCGTTCAGCTGTTTCTAAAGCGGGTATTATTCTCAGCCAACAAAATAAAAATGAAGGGTATCAGTCAAGCACTGTTCTACCTCACCTTCAGACTGCAGGTTGTCATCTTTCCTTCTGCAGGGCCTTGATCCCTTGCGAATGCTTTACAGCCTCTTGGCTATCCATGGAGCATCACTTTAACATCTAATTATCATCGCGAGCTGCCACTGTAAACACCAGCAAACTTAACAGAGCTTCCAAAGGGCAATATGTGACACAGCACAGCCAGTTCATATGAAGGTTAATTGGGCTTTAAGGAACTCATAATATTTGCTAAAATAAAATACAATTGTAGTTCTGTTCCTTTGTCTCAAAGCTGAAAAACTAAAAAAGCAAGCTTCCTTCAAGGGCAAAAAGGGAGGTGTCTAGGGCATATTTTGCCATAACTGATAGGTTTCACACTTACTTTGTTCAACAGATGTTTAAAATGCACTTGCAGACTGTAAAGCTGATTATTCACTAGTACTTTGTGAGCAGACCATTTCTCAGCAGAGTTTTAAAAACTGCCCAGTCTGACCCATCTGTCATCGCTGTTAACTATTCACTGCAATGGGCACATGGACCCCCTACCCAAAGGGAGCAGAACAGTAAAAACCCAGAGGATTTAGTTCTTTGCACCACAAAACCCTTTCCAGAGAGGGTCTGAGAGTTCAAGAGTTATCTAGGCTCTAAAAAGCAGTTAACACAAGATCAGGCAACTCCATGTGGAAGCCTCTGCCTCTTCCAGATCCTCTGGGATCTCACAGGTACCGTATTTGGGATAAAAGGAAAACAAAAAGCAGGATTATTCATTAAGATGCATCCACAACACACTGGAAACAACTGTTTGCTTTTATCCTGTGTATCCTCTTCAAAGACCGTTGTGTTCTGTGTCTTAAAAAACAACATAAAAGCAAAAGTTTAAGATACTTCAACTTCCTTGTCCAGCACTCAGAAAAAAAGCTAAGGAGATGACAGACTGAAGCAAATTATGAATTGAGTCACACATCTCTTCGGTACACTAAAGGAAGCGCTGCGCTGCGTGACAACAGTGGCAGGTATAACACTATGTGAAAAATGGGGTGGCAAAACCACCATTTTGCCGCGAACATGAACGACCATTAAAACATCATCCCAGAGAGACGCTACCAGCCATTTGAGAGGAGGTCACCCGTGATACGACCAGGCAACGCTACACAACCTGCTCGTTAGTGTTACTTAAATAATTCACTGCAGGGCTCGTTGCTTCGGTGGGCAGCCCTGTGCTTGCTGAAGGAGGCAGCCACCTCGCTCCAGCTGCGGCCTCACCGCTTCCACGCTCCATGGCCGTGGGGACATAAAACCAGTGACCCCCTTCGGATAGCCTGGCCTGTGTTGTTTAACATTTGATAGCAAATGTCGGCAATAAAGGCAAAACAGGAAGAAAATAAATCAGATAATGTTGATAAAGCACAATTCGAAAAAAAGGCAATTAAAGAGGCAGTGTCAAATAGCTTCAACCCTGATGATGAAGGCACTTCGCACGCAACTGTCAAGAACAGAAAAATTTCTAATTTTTTTTTCCCCTCCTACTGACAGAAAAAGGAAAAACACACTCCTAGCCTGAGGCGCGAACGCTGGGCTGTCACCGGTGGCAGCCGGGGAACCGCTTCTGGCGCCGGCAGCACCGGGCACGGCCCCGCCACGGGGCAGGCGCTGGGGCTGAGATGGCCGCCGGCGCTCGCCCCCTCCGCCCTCCCGCGCCCACAGCCCCCGAGCTGAGGCGGCCGGCGGCCCCGGGAGAAAGCGGCCGCTGCCGCTCCGTCCCGCCCGGCGCTGTGAGCGGGAACGACGGAGGAAGCGGCGAATGGCCGGGGAGGTGAGAGCCAGCCGGGGCCGCCCATGAGGGGCGGCGGGGCCTGAGGGGGGCCGGGGAAGGCGGGAAACGCCCCGAGGGCGGCGGGAAACACTCGGAGGGGAGCCGGGGCGGCGGGAAACGCCCTGGGGGGCAGCGGGGGCCCC
>WHYT01016523.1:259133-289860 GCA_009806455.1 Tetrax tetrax
ATAGGACGAGGGGTAAAAATAGAAGGAAGTAGATTCAGGCTGGACATAAGGAAAAAATGTTTTACACTGAGGGTGGTGGAACACTGGCCCAGGTTGCCCAGAGAGGTGGTGGATGCCCCATCCCTGGAAACATTCCAGGCCAGGTTGGCCGGGGCTCTGAGCAACCTGATCTGGTTGGAGATGTCCCTGCTCCTGGCAGGGGGGTTCGACCAAATAACCTTTAAAGGTCCCTTCCCACCCAAACCATTCCATGATTCTATGAATAGATGCAGGTTTTAGAATCATAGAATATTCTAAATCATAGAATGATTTTGTACTTTTTGTATACTATTATGCACCTGCATAAGTTATTCCCGATTTTTAAATAAACACTCAGAGCTTGCTTTCTAACCTGTTACTAAACTGTTTTCAAAAGTGCAAGGGGTCCGTGCATAGGCTGTGCACCCATGCAAGCGTGCCCAGGACACCTAGAGAGAGCTGTGTGCTATTTAGGATCATAAAGATGAGGCGTGGGGCTCTGCCAGTCATCCCGCCATCCTGCTAAGGCAGCGGAGAGGAGGAAGGACCTTCAAAGGGTGACTTCATCGCACCTTGTGCGGGCACTGTGGGTCTCTGCAGTATCTGCATGGGAAAAGATATCTTTTCAATAGTTAACGCTTGGGGAAATTAATCCATTGTTTATATGCTGGAGCATAGAGATACGCAGTGAAAAATATTGAAACTGCTCCACCCTAGCTCTGCAATGATGTTTGATGCTTTAAGGTTGGGGTTTGATTTCAGTTCTCCTGGGGAATGAATGTCGTGAGGATAGAAGTGGACTGTGTGCATTCCAAATGACACGCAATAAAACTACTGTATATTACCATGAAAGTTTTATATTTTACACATAAACTTGTTGATTTACAATTTTTTTAGGTTTTTAGTGTTTGTGTATCCTTCCACAATAAATCCTGACCAAGTTTGTATTGTAAATCCAACGATACTGTCCTGGAAAGTAAGAATGAGTGACATGCAATCAGTTTTATTATAACATTATAAAAATCACCCCAAATAGCTCTTATACATATAAATAATGTTGTGCTTTTAACTTTGAAAATGCTGTGATGCTTCATACCCAGACTACAGTGAGGGGAAGGGGGAATCTGATGTTTGGAAAGTGTGAGTATATCTGTCTTGTAAAATGGTAATAAATTATTCTAATTCTGATTAATCCTGACATAGCAGAAACTAGAATTTCACTGATCAAAGGTTGAATATTCCTGTCCTGAACCTCACCCATTCTCAAGGGAGAACTCTGTATATGGAGTAGAACAAAAATAAAAAAAAAACAATCTCATTTATTTTTATTAACACATAACAATGGCTTGAAACTTTCACTATTTGGAATGCTAATGATACTGTACTAGAAATGGCCCAGAGAGCAGTGACTAGTGTAAGTATCAAGGTATTCACAAAAAAAAAAAAGGAAATAATATTGATCTCTTTTGCCTTTTATTTTTCTTAATACCTTCTAAGTATTTAAAAGAATCAAATATTCTGATTCCTGATGAATTTTCCACAGTCCAAGTTAGGAAGCAGGAGACGTTTCTTAACAAGCCACTTTATAGGGGAGTTAAGAGAGAAACTTTGCTCATAATTTCATGTTAAGAAATATCATGGGAATGCCATAAATTTAAAAGCCAAGCACTGCATATTCAATTCAGATCAGTACACAATGCATGTACAATTAGAGAATCTAAAACTTTACAGTTCTGTGTTGAAGTCCATCAACTTTAAGATGTATTTGAGTTGCCACTCATGACACAATTATGTATTTTAAACTGAACTCAACTTTATTACTGGAGCCTTGTCTAGCCTAGAGATTCATTTAAAGAGCTAACTCATAGCTAATAGCTGTTATAGTTTCCTTTCACTAGCAGCTGTGTGGTAGCATCATCTCAAAAAAATTCCACTGTTGTCAAGGATGCGTGCGCAGTTTATTTTCATATTTTCTCTTTTACAGTTATTCAATGCGTTTGTCAGCGAAAATCAGCATTGTTCGTTCTTCAGCGCAGATTTGGACGTTGGTGATACACAGAGGAGGCTCATCTGCAAGTAAGTCTTCTTACTGATGGGGCTTTGCCTGTTATTTAGTAATAACAGCGTTCATTGACAAAAAATAAAGTAAAAGTTTATAAAAATATTATAAAAAGCAATCATGTATACCTGCATTGGAAAACAGAAGCCTTCAGATATCGTGAATGAATAAATACGTGCATAATTTGCCTGTTATTCGAATAATTAGGCATACTAGCATAAGAGTAATCATCAAAGATAATACAGTTAGCACAGCAAATAAGTTATAAAGGTTTTTTGTGATTAAGAACATAATTGATATGCTTTGTAAGAAAATTTCTTTTTAAGAATAAAAAAGATGTCTGTATATTTTCTACATAGGCAAAGTGCATTTGGCCCTTCATTAACCTAAGCTTAGCAGGAGACAAGGCAGATTTGGGGTTGGGGAGGAAGAGCAATAAAATCTTGCAGAAGGAATTTGTTGCTCTGAAAATGAGTAGAAATAATAGCCTTGCAATTGCAATAATAATTTTCTTCCAAAATAGAGTAATAACCTGTTTAATTTGCCAATTCCAGAAAATGCTCATGTCACTGTAGTTTCTGCACATAATAAAAAAAAAATAAATACAATTTTAAGTCTAGCACAATATTCCATTGCCACATTAAAGAGACAATAAAGACTTTTTCTTGAACCTGAGTAACAAACTTTACTTTTTTAGAGTACTGGTAAGCCTTCCCACAAATCATACCACTGTTTGTTACTGACTGCATAACAAATCTATTACAACCTCTCCATTACTCCCTTAGTAAATGGAAAAGGTGTTAGGAGACCAGATCATCCCCAGTAGCACAGGCTTTTTGTCCAAGTTATTTGAAGCTGTAGAGAACCTCCTGAGGTCAGCTTTGATGGTGTTACTGATGCATTTGTCTTGATTTATATTTACATGATCACTACTAAAAATTAAGTTGATGCATATGACTAATGTAGGAGAAAAAATACTTAAATGTTTCCAATCAAAGTAACGTTTTTGCAGATGACACTGCAATATTTTAACGTATCCTTCTTAGAAAAGCTAAATATTTGTTTTCCAACACTAGAAACTACTTCCTGCAATGTTTCTTTGAAGCGTTTTAACAAAATTAGAGATGTGGCAAAAAAGTAGGAAAAAAGCCTCCTATAAAGTATTGGGTTTTTTTATACATTTAACAGCTGAAGTTTTTGTGCATTTTGGCTGAGGAAGGAAATAATTCACATTCCTGCAGTTTTCATCTGTGCTTTCCAGCATGGCCATATATATTCACAGTCAGTAAATCTCATGGGGAAAAAGCTATGTGCAACTTATCACCATAACCTTGTCTTATGTAAGTGACTTGTAAGCATGCATTAACATATTTCTTCTAGTTCCATCTATTTTATTACTACTACTAAGAGCAGAGCAGGTAGAGCTGCCTTTTGTTAAGGTTTTCAAATATTTCTATTGTAATGTACTGTTTTCTCACTTGAGTATAAATTACTGAATTCTAAGTGAGGGGCCAGGGCTGTAAATCCTTAAGAGACTTAAGAAACTGGATAAAAATTGAACGCCCAGTGAATTTAAAGGAATAGCTTTTTAATTTTCAACTGCATAGCTCCAGCCTCATTCTCTGTGTCACATCTAAACTTGCAGAGGTAAGTTCTGTTCAGTGCCAAGTTTCCTGTTTGGTGCCAAACAAATTTTAATGTACTGCCAAATCACATATACTATCTTGTCGTGAGCAGTTAGCTTTTTCACAAAATGTGTATGGAGCTGAAATGAGAAAATAAACATTAGTCAATGAGCACTTGAGTGAACAAATGAAGTTTTATCACTATGCTATCTCTTTTTTGATTTAACAACTACCTTGTGATGACCCAAGTCTCACCTTGCAGTTCTTGACTTGCACACAATCAATGTGTATTTCCACGTAACATCCAAGAAAAGGCAGTCTTTTGCGTAGCTTGCCAAAACCAGTACATTACTGGTGTTGGTTCCATAGTGGGGAGAATTCGTGCTTCGTCGCTTGAATGGATTCATCTCCCAGCTATCACAGATGTCCCTAAAAATCCAGGATTGTATAATATAATCCAGTGGACTCTGTAGGGATAATTTCTAATAAATGTTGACTTCAGCAGAGGAGTTCAAGTCAGATTTTAAAAAGACAGTTAACCCACCAGTTTATATTCTTCCTATTATTTGACTTGAATTTGTGCTAATTTCCCATTAATGCTGTCTCTGAATAAAAATACAAAATAAACCTTAATGTCAAAACCATGAATAGAAATCAGAATACGAAATGTCAGGACCTATAAGCCCTCCTATTATGCCTGTATGCTAGTGGAGATAATTTTGGTGCTGCTAAACATGCAAATATTTTAAAGGAATTTGGAAACAAAGGGGAGACAGCTTGCAGTGGTAAATTGCCTATTAAAAGTTCAGCCTCTTTCTCCGGCACCGCTGCATTTTACCAGTGGGTAGGGACGATCGTGCCCTTCCAAGTCAGCCGCAGCACAGCTCTGCCAATTTAGATTGCCGCGAGATAGGTACCTCCGGAGTTGTCAGTGAGCAATCATTAAAACCGTTGGGCAATAATTTAATGAAATGTTTAATGAATATGCAAATGTCAGCTAGGAAGATAGCTCATATTACCATTTGCTGGTTTAAGTAAAAGAATAAATTACTGAGAATAGAGGCAGGAGTCAGCTACCTGTGAATTCACTTCGAAAGGAGAGAGCAGGAGATGAAAATGTTCTGTTCGTTACCTCATTATAGGACATAATGCCCAGGGCACCTTACCTGCAGTCAGATCTATTCCTCTATCTATGAGATAAGGCATCCTCTGTGTCCTGGCTGTGTGTGGAGAACAGTTCAGCCCCTTCTGTGCTGTTCCAGAGAGAAGATTTTGTGGGTTCAGAGGTCTCCCAGGGCTGCAGCTGCACGGCACGCAGGGTAGGGAGCGGGGCAGCTGAGGGCCCGACAGCAGCAAACCTTGCACCTGTCCTGCAGGATGATTTCAAGCTTGGCTGCAGCTGTATCAGAAGAGGTCCTGAAGGAGAGGTTGTTTTTTTTTTTTTTTTGTGAGGAAACACTGAAGGCAGACTTTGATGCTGCCTGCATGGAGTAACACAACAGGCAGAGGGCTCACGTTGAGATGTTTCATTAGGAAACGTGAAACAGATCCTGTCATGGAGAGTGACTTAATTAGCTTGATTTAATTATGTAACACAATCATAAGTGAAGCCAAATCTGAAAATAGCAAAGTAATATTGTTCAGATATGGAACAATTGGGTATAAACGGAAGATGAGTTTCCAAACAGCTTGTACACTAGATTATCTGATTGGAAAGTGAAGTCCGTGTGGCAGCCATCACTGGATTGTAACAGAATGGCCTGAAGCCTGAGAATCTGGGGTACATGATTTCACTTGTTAGTTGCTTTTCCCACAAGGTGATTCATGTCTCGTTGGAGTAAACTGGACATTAATATTGATGGATAGCAATTAAATGACTGTATAACATTTTTCAATTCACATCAGAAACAACTGAGCCCTCTAATTCAACAGGTATATTTTCTTATTTCTCTCCTTTCTTGACTCATACTTTTTTTTTTTCCAAATCCCAGTGCTTGCCACATAAATAGTCAAGAGTAAATATGACAACATTAATTTCAAGCAGTATGAGTCAGGGTAATAGCTGTAATTGGCATTAGATATGCTTCAACTGCTGAGGAAAAGATGGATTATTGCCACAAATAAACAGCAACCAAACTCCAACACAACATCCCAGTGCAAATGTAATAAGCAGAAATTTAGCTTGTTGCACTCACATTTGTTATACTCTCGATTTCCGTACAGCATAGTAGTAAGCCCAGCTTTCAAAGCAAAAGCAAGCCCAGCTGAAATATATTAGCTGTCTTTTGTACAACTGAGAAAAGCAGAACTACTAATCAAAGCTGAAACATTTAACTTTGAACTGACTTTGTGTGGTGAAATAATACTGGCAATCAGAATTTACAAACAGGCTATTGAAATAATACTCCTACAAATGATGACAATATATTGTTTGTATGGGATGGAAGTTATGGGAAGAGGAATATATAGTATAATTACCAAAAAAAACCAGCAGAACAGTATAGTCTACTGACAAATCCGTAGGCTGGGAAGTAGACACCAGAGAAACGATTGGGTTATGGAGCAGTAACACCAAAGGGATCTCTGCAGCACAATAGGCTGTTCTCAAGAAATGAGATTAAGAAAATTAACTTGCTCAAATGCAGAGTGAATAAAATACCTGTTGTCTCTAGTGAAATCCTCCCAGTAGATTCTTCACAGAATAACAATCAGCTAACCGCCATTTTCCTCTGGTAAGGAGAATCATCCGGATAATAACCATTAACTTAAGATAAAATAAGTAAGATAACAGTACATATTTTGAATAGCTTGTGAATGATGCAATATTTAACATTAAAAATCACAATGCTTAACTATTCATTACGCATTCTCTATCATCCTATTTTAGCTGCATGGTTTCAACAGTTCGGACCAGTGCAGGTAGCAATGTGCAACACAGGGCACCCGTGTTCAGTGGCTCACTGTAAGGTGTCATGCTCACATTATGCTTGTTTTTAGAAAATTAGATTCCAGTTATAAATTTTCATCTGAAGCTTGGCTTGTAAAGTCTTATAACATAGGTGTAATTTTTTTAATAGTTCTTAAATATACCTCCTGTGTAAAGTGCCAAATTTTAGATACAATGGAGGGAATTTACTGGACTCCAATGCCTTCCCAAACTTCAGATATTTCAAAATACAGCTTAGATGTCTATGTTTACTTTTCAAGTGAAATCCACTCTTGGATAATTCCCAATACAGCAAGCTAAGTCCACAGAAAGGATGAAGTTGTGAGGCATATTTTAACTCTTCACTAAACTTCTTGTAACTTTACCAGTTTGTGGCAAACTTGAAAAACACAATAGATGTTCACGGTGGAGGGGCAGGCAGCCCAAGAATATTGATGAATAAGTATACATCTCACCCTCTTGTCAGACCTGAAAGGAATTGTTCTGTTATTTTTTTCATCTTGCCAATCAATGAAGAGAACTGCAAAGATCAAAATTAATTATTTCTTTCCTACTGTGTAAGTGTTAAGTTAGGAAGTACACATCATCCTAAAAAGCAGAGAAACATAATTTAGTGATGGTTCTTTGAAGAGAAGTTTTTAATGAGGAAGTGAGCACAGAAACTGAGCTGCTGCTTGAACTGTGAATGAAATACTGAATTTCATTTTTATGTATTTTTATTGTATTTCTTTATTGTATATCATCTTTATTGATGGCTATCTACAACCAAGTGCTGACTTCAACTTTTTCTAATCTCATCACAGCAGGAGAACATAATCATAAGCTAGCCATAAAGTCTTCTTTTACTCAGCAGTCATAGAAGAGACCTTGTCATTCAATTGCTTCAGTGAAGCTAATAAAATAGAGATTTTTTTCCTTTTTTTAGGCAGTGCAGATGATCAGACCAACAGTAGAGAAAACGCCCTCAGCAAAATGCAACTGGAGAAATTCTATTCCCAATTGCTGACAAACTACACATTAAATTTGTCATTTCCTACCAAAACCCTCCCATCAAAGTATTTTTCAGTATTTGGAAGTTGTTAATTTAAAAAAAAAAAAAAAAGGTTAAATGGACAAGGTGTATGGAATGATATAAAATTCATGCTGATTTTTAAATGAGGTTCCATTAATTTGATAGTTCTCTCTGAATTACTGGGGTTTACCCTCTTTTAGGTTTTGTTTGGTTTTTCCCCCTCAAGCTGATCTTTCCTTTTGCAAGCAACTGAATGTGAGAAGAGGCTCTGAATGGCACGAGGTTGGTACCATGGCTTTCAGCCCAGGGCTAGCTTAATACAGAAACTGGTTTCCACATTGCTAGATGTTCTAACAACTCTCCTCTTGCAAATCTTACCCTTTGGGTCCTGGGGGCAATCCAGGCTGAACTGCTCAGCAGGAACAGGCCACAAAGCAACTGACTCAACTCGTGAAATTCCATGATATCTTAATATTGGATTTTGTCTGTCTGGAAAAGAAGCAGCTACTGTTGAAAGCAGGTAGCCCCATTTACATACCATTTTTATGGTTCTGCAGCCTACTAAGCACCTGTTGGGGCCAGATCCTTCACAGGCAATTTTAAAATGTATTACACTGGATAGTAACAACCACTCAATACAGCTAATTACTTCTGCTCTGCTTTCAGAGGATAACTATAGGTTCTGTAGCAGTGCTTTTCCAGATTATTAATATGAGCAAGATAAAGGTGGTTACGTAGACATCTCTCCTTTCATGCTGAACTCCCCGTTTCATGTCTGTTTTGTTAAATACAGCCTTTGATTACGTAGAAAAGTAATTATCAAAAGTGTCACAGGCACGCTAAAAATAATTTCTCGGCACACAATAGATGGGTAGGTAGGTTAATTTGCTTAGTCAAGATCTCACCTGCTTTCTTGGGGCTTTTTCATCTTGAGTGCATAGCTACTTAATTTGAAATGCTTGTTTCCTTCCCTTCCACTGTAGGTTTTACCCGAAAAATTGTAACACAGTTGCATTTATAATGAAGACAGGCATGAAGCTTTGTACATCTTTAATTAGCTCTCCCTCTAAATTCGGTTGGTTAAAATGCATGAGGAGAAATCAAATGTGTCCTGGTCTGACTTTGGCTGCACAGTATCAGTGGCAGAAGTTCTATTCCTGCGAGAGCAGCAGCTCAGCTGAGCTCGCGTACACACTTCGCGCACCCGCAGTGATTCTCCTTGATGCCCTGCAAGCAGCCGGATCAACCACAGCATTTGTTCCATTCTTCCCATACAAACACCCACTGCGGGCTTCATGGTGCCTGCCAGACACACACCCACCAGGGAAATGACACAAGCCTGTTGAATTCCTACATTAACGTGACAGCACGATGTGCTTGCTTGAACTCCCAATAAACCAAACAAAGCCACTTAAAGCATGCCCAACTACAATTCCTGACAAAAGTGTCTGGGATGGAGGGATATAACGCTGGGAATTCAGTTGAGAGATAAGGACAAACCATGATTGTGCTGGGCTGCAAAATTGGAATCATAAAGACTTTTCTTTCTGGTTTTGTTTGAGGAAGAGAGGTTAAAAAGATGTACTTGCTGTACTAGATTGCCTAGGTAATTGTCCTTGTCCCATGTCATGTTAAAAATTCATGTCAAAGTGTAAGAGTTACTAATTATAAACCCCTGAATAAATAGATTCAAGAAAATTAAATGACTGATGCTTAAATAGGTTTAACAGGTAGAGTGGACATTCTGAATCATTTGGCTGATTAAGAATGCATTTCAAGAAGAATAAACCTCAGTTCCAAATATTCTAACACCTTCTAACCATTGCCTGGCAGGGACCCAGCAACATTATGCACTGGATAGTGAACCGGTGTATTTTTATGCACGTGTGAGTGAACAACATCTAATTCTCGGTTGTTGATGAATTATTTATGCTTCCTTTAAAACTGGACATAGCAATGGCAGTTGTGAAGTCACTGTCAAATTCAGAGCTGTTTACATGGCAACTGCCATACTTGAAAAATAACTGATGAACTCTCATATTACCCCAATGAAACCAGTATGAATATCCCCTTTCTCAGTTCCAACTGGGAAGGGAGTGTTGGAACAAACCAATGCACAGTGTTTGGAGGAAAGCAAGGGTGTGGATTTTCTTATTGCCTGAGAGTCAGTTTAAAAACCAGGAGAAGCAAGGCTGGGAGCTGATGAAACACCCAGAAGAGATGGCTGAGAGAGTACTTGTTTTGTAACTGGGAGGGCCTGCCTGTGGGACTGGTGCACCTTCTGGAAACTGGTTGGTTTCTAGCATCTGTTAGGAAAGCACTGCCCAATACAACCAGAACAGTGAACGCAACAAGTTCCAGTTGTTCTTTTGGATGCAAAGCGTGACTCATGTCACCTGCAGATGCAAAGGGCAAGAGTCCACCTGAGCCTAGCAGGGCAGGCCCTTGGAAAAACATCCTTCATCTGCAGGAAAGGGCATATCCAGGGAATGAGGTGGCTTGCATCTCATCTGGCAGTCAAAATAGGGACATGGCTCTTTGCAGCAGGGGTTTGAGGTTGGCTTTCAGGTCTGATCTGAGGATTGAATTCACACCTCTGCAGTAAGACACCTAACATCCTCTAGGCTGAATCTGCTTTCAGATCACACTACTGCAATGTGCTTTGCAAAAGGCATTGATATCTTCTTGTCAAAAGTTACACAATGGCAACAGGTCGTTTCTTAGGTTGAGTATTTTTCTGGGAGGAAATTCAATTGATATTCCCTTGCCTACTCTGGGTATCTGGGAACTGTTTAGTTCTTGAATATTAACAAGAGGAAACCCAAAATTATTACATAAAAGCCTGCAGAGTAGATAGACATGATCATTAAAGTGTTTGGTTTTTCAAAGTGGGGCTTTTTAAAGATGCCAATTTAAGCAACCTAATTCTGAAACCTGTTATTGCAGAGAGCACTGAGATGGAACAGGGAGAAATTGAAGCGTGAGCAGGGAGGGAGCTGAAGGTGACCTTAAAGCAAACTGGAAAGGACTGAATCGCTAGGCAGGGAACCTCGTTATGGGTGCATTTCTTTGTGCTGTACCAGGCACATTTTCAAGAGACTACTGAACAAGACCACCACAGGAAAATTATGGCAGAGGAACACACAATTACCTGGTAAATCACCACATTTCCTGAGTAATCACTTGCCGGTGGCAATCCCATGAACATAGCTGGCTGCTTCCAGCCTGTTGCAGGCAACAAAGCTATTTATTTCTTAAAGGGGAGTAGGAGATGCAAACACTTCATTTTGGTGCAGAGGCCAAGTCACTTTCTAAGACAAGGGAAAAGCAGCAGGGATGCTATGTAACAACATTATATTCTATGTTTGTTTTGCTTTTCTATGATGTCATCTGACAGGACGAGTTGTCTGACAGCATTTGAGTAAAGCAGAATTCCAGAAAATGAAATGCAGAAATTCTGAGCTGTATCAGACTGCCCAGTCTGCAGTTGTTACACTGGTGACAAAGCATCTCTCTCATATCTTCAATAGTGCCCAGATTTCATCTCTTAATTTATTCCATCACTGTCACTGGAACTTGCAAAGAAGCAAGCACTTTTATTTTATACTTTCAGTTTTTCTCTACTTAGGATTCTCACATGCAATAGGGATATTTTACAGGGCTGTAAAGGTATAAAGATGTCTGAGGTGAAAAATATGACACCATTTTAAATTTCCATTTATATAATAAAAAGGAATAATATTAGTCAGCATTAATATTTCTCTAATTAAAAACATGTTTCGTCTATGAGACAAATTCTCTCATTATCATTTGACAAGTTGTAAAAACCATTTAAGGAGGAAGTTGGAAGACAGTTACAAAAATCACAGAATTGAGCTTTACAGGAGACAGGCTTTTGATTTATTCCTTCAGTGGCCAACTAAATGGGACCTCAATCATTGCTGCAGTACAAATTATAATTCCATTTGCAGAAATATAAAATAGTACTTATTCACTGGTTTGAGTCTTATCTTAATATGTATTTTTAGAAATGCCTCTTTCACCAGGGAAGTTCAATGTTTACTTTTTTCCCCCTATTATCTCTATAAAAGTGGGAGGTGAGCCCACATCTGGTTTGACAGGTGGATATAGATTTACTGACTGTGATTTGTAGATGGATTGAATACATTCTCACCTTGACTTTAGCGTAAATCCAGTGAGGTTATGAAAACTTACACATAATTTACATGGGGAATCGGTAAAGAGAAATCAGCATCCCTCTTGTGACAACAAGAGCCATAATGAACTTGTTCTTACAACGCATATCTGCTACTGATCTCTATTCAGATGGACCTTTCTGTGGTATGAAAGGACTAAAGGAGATGCGTTTTGAAAGTTTGCCTAATGCTTGGATGAATCCAGCTGGAAACCTTGATAGAGCTATTAAGCCATCAGGAATGTGCTATCATTGAGGAAACCAGAGGTCAAATTTATCTCTCCCTCAGGTAACAGAGAGGAAGATTCTTGGAGATAAACTAGTAAACCAAACCCAAAAGAATCACAAGTATGTATTTCTGTAAGAAGGATTGCTGTGGTACTGTTTCTATGCAGTGTGATTTTCTTAATAGCAAGCTTGATTCTGGAATAACCTTCAAATGCATTAAAAATTGTAAACAAATTGTTTGAACTCCTCTCAAATGATAGCATAGCTGCCTTTCAGGCAGCAAGGCAGACTGGTTTTGATGGAACATTACCTTGTCTGTGAGTCTTAGGGAAAGAGGTGCAAAAGTGCTAAATTTCCAGCCCAAGACTGATAATGACAGACTCAACCATCCACAGGCATCAGGTTTCTTCTTTTCTCCTCGAAAACATATGCAGGCCTGCTGTTTTCAGATTAGCACAGCTATTTTGTTTCCATGACTCTGCAAAACCTCTCATTTTCAACTGTAGGAACCGAAGCAAAGAACTTGTCATCTGTTTGCAGGTTTTTGCATAAGAAGTGCTTTCTGCATTATTTCAGCTGTTCCCCAAGATTAATCATTGTTAAACCAGATGAACATTTAGGGAAATTTCCCCCAGTCTGATGCATTGAAGATGGGCAGAAATTTGAGGGAGGGGACAAGACAGAAAGAAAAAAAAAGAAGCAACTCCTTGGGAGCCTCAAGACACTGCTTTTCTGACTAAGTGCTCAAAAAGCAGTTAAGGAATCAAGTTACCATTAAAGCCAATAAATTACAAACTTGGAAAACAAAGTTTCAACTGGTGAAAGACATTTGTTATGATGGCAACAGCATCATCTTCCTTAGGTACTCAGTTACTGTACCATTCAGCGCCGTGGGATGGCTACCGGAGTGGTAACTCACTCCTGTGGCCCCAGGTAACCTAGAGAGACATCTAAACACCCAGTGCTAACCCGTCACAATTCACAGTGATGTGAGTTTCCTTGTGAGCAGCAGGGCTAATGAAGTTTGCTTTCCTCTACATTTATCTCCCACAACTGATGAGAGCTTTAACTGCTGCTTCGGCTGAGGCCTCACTCCCTGGTGGCTTCTCCGATGCCTAGTAACGTGCAAACTCAAGCCCTCTGTAAGGGCACTCCTTTGAGATTCTTTGCCCAAACACCATCTATTTTGAAGAAACTTATTTGACCATAATTTTTACTGTTGCCTCAGACAAATTTGACTGAAATCAGCCAACAGGGAGAGAAACAGATTGGAAGAGGTAATTTGAGAGACACAGGACTGACACTTTCAAGGATAATGGGAATTCATTAGTCTTTGTTCCTTCAGAAGCCAGGCTAAAAGCAGCAGAAAGCAGGACAATTTTTCTAGCATAATGGACAACAATCTCCAGCATGCACTATTTCATTTGCTCTTGATTCCCTCTCAGCAAAAAACTGTCAGCTTGGCTGCGTCAGTCAGTTTGACAACAAAATGAGCACCAGCACCCAGCCATTAGTCAGGGCTCTGTACAACAATGTCCCATGCTTTCCAGGATACCACTGGTAATGTTAATTACTATTAACACACACTCTTTTCCAATTATTTTTCAGATTAAGAGAATGTCTGCCTCTGTTTAGACAAGAATATTGGTGGCTCTACCATCACTTCCCTGACATAACTGTTAATCAGGCATTACGTTAATCTGCATTTATGCAGTTTACTCTTTGTGTTGTGAAACCAGTGCCTCTGTGCATACCTAAATATAAGGATACTGCTTGGAAATAAATGCACTTTTTAAAATCCAGCTGCTCAAGTGAGCCTTATGCTTTGACTGCGCAAACACTTCCCTCTCTAGCAGTGAGTGAGGAAGACTTACAGGGGGTGCCTGGTGAGATGCCTCCGGCTGGTTAACATATCAGCTGGCAAGTCTTGAAGGGAAGAAAGTGAAACCCTTTAAGGGCTTGGTTTTTCTCCTTTGTGAGGTCATGACATCCTTGCCATTTCTCAGCTGCAACAACAAAAAAGGAGAAGTAAAAACATCCTGTGGAGGGAGCATACGGTTCATACGTTACAAAGAGGTGTTGCTGTATTGCTCCCCACTTACCTCCTAAGCAGGGCCTGGTAGAGAAGGGGTCCGTTTTCAGAGTTCTTAAATATCCCTAAGTTTAGGGAAGAGCATAATCCAGTAAAACTAAAGTTCTTTAAAAAAGCCGTTGCAGAAAAAAATGCCACCCTGACCAAACTCCAGACCTAAATCTAACTGTAAGGTAGGACCTATCGTGACACCATCACTCATCCGAGCACAGAGCTCTCTACACAATCTAGCCAGAATTCTGTGTTGTGCATCTCTATGCTGTGAAACTGCAACCGCAACAATAAAAAGGCAGCTAATACCAGAGGTACAGGTGAGTGTAAGTTACAGGTGCACGCTCGTACAGACAAGTTAAGAGTCTGAGATACAGTGAATGCAACACAGGCTGCAGATTCAGTCCTTTTCCGAAAGCCTATTCTAAACTCCAGCTTTAAACCTAAGCAAAGACATTACCCAGGATACATTTTCGTGAAAGAATGCGCACAGAAATGAAACATTCTGACATCCTTCCTGCGAAAACGCTCTCTGTGTGATGCAGTCATTCCGAAGACAAAACTCCCATTCAGTTCGGAAGGAGTTTTTCATCTCTACAAATTTATTTCTCCTGGCTAAGACAATGCACAAGCTTTGTAAGTGAAAATGATGGGGATAATTCTAAAATGTAAGATAGCTATAGTTAATTTAGCATAAGAAGGACTTGAAAAGGGTGCCAAATTTCTCAATCACTGGAAATCCAGAGAATAAAAATAATATCTATATTATGTTAATTGGATAACATATGCCCTTGGTTTCAGCATAGTCCTCTTGCATCACCATCCACTGCAGTATTGCCAAACAGAACAGTTTTAAAGCAGCACCATCTGCATTATCAGCAGGGAAAAAGCCATTTGCAAGTTTTCACAGCCCCTTAATGGACCCACTCTGCTCTTGACCTTGACACGTTAGTCTATGCCACCATCCTAAACTTGGCTCATGTCAGTTTTGGATTATGCTTCATATGGAATTCAGTTGAATAAAGCCTCAAGTGTGCCATCTTTCAATTTTACATGATTATGCTTCAGTGCATCAAGATGTATTAGATTTTCTATAAAAAATCTCTGCTTGGCACAAGCAAACACCTCCCAGAAAGCAAGGCTGCCTGAAAAAAGGATTAGTTGAGAGACCAGCGACCTAACTGTCCACATAGCTCTCTTCTGAAGGAGCACAGCTTCCGTACAAATCGGTGCAGAAGAGAACTAAGCTACACTGAATTCCTTCACAAGACAGAACCCCTACGCACACGTTAAGACTATGGTGGAAAGATCCCTACCTGCACTGATTGTTACGTTACCATACCAGTTTTAGCAGAGGTGCCCATTTTGTGATGAGAAGCCAGCTGGTCCCTACAGAGACCGGACAGTCCGCAACACTGGATCTCTTCGTAGTACCTACCTGTTAGTATACGTCAAGGGAGCGCTGAAAACAAGGTTAAACACTTCTCTATGTAAGCAACTGCAGTGGAGCAGATTCAGTACAGCTCTTTCTGCCTTACCTTGTCTTCCAGGGTAGCACCAAGGAGACGCTTGGCAAAACAGAAAGCCAGGAGAACAGCAGAGATGAGTCTAGTGTATGGCTTATAGGGCATTCTATGAGCTAACAGGAAAATGCCCTCCCTGCCCAAACATTAGTTATGTTTACCTGGTAACATACCTGTTAATATCTTGTCTCTGACCTAGCTTGCCTGTCCTTTGGATTTTTTAAGACCATAATCAATACATGGCTACATCTTACAAAAAAACCAAAGTCTTGAAGTTATCTCTGCAATGATTTCTGAACTTCTTTTTAAATCATGTTTTATTTTCTGCATTTTCAAACTAGCTTCTATACAGATGGCATTTATGAACACCAAGTAAGACCAGCAATAAATACCAGAAGCGTATTTCTGAACTACAGCAAAAAAAAAAAGAAAAAGCAAGAATTGAATTGATAGAGTAACTCAATGTTTTCACCCACCCACTTGATTCTCAATTGGAAGGAAACAAAAAATTCCCAAGTGCCACAAGTCTCTGAGCCTGACCTGTAAGACGGCTTTGTGCCGTGCCTGTCAGAATTTTATGTTAGCTGTCTTGAACGGTGTGAATTTTAGCCCTCGAGAATTAGCATGCGTGGAAGCGATCTAGGGATTGTGCTGACCTTGCAGTTGGGAGGCAGGCAGGCAGATGGGATGCAGTTATGTAGGAAAATGAATGGAAGGTAGATTGTCAGTCTTCATTACAAATTTAGATGCTTCTGTCAGTTTAAATCACAACTCGGAGTGGGGAGTATGTTCACAGCAGCTTCTCAGGGATACAGCCACGTTAGTACTACTCAAGCTGGTAGGGAATGCCTTGTTATATTCATAGCTTCTTTTGAACAGTTTCTGACCCAGACGATGGGTTCTAGCACAAAGACAGCATCACTCAGCCATCTGGTGGTACTGCTCAGAGTATTATTTCATTAGTCACCGTCCAAGAAGGAGCACCAGCTCAGGGAAACATGCTACAAGCTGGAACAGTGGGGAGAAAACAATACCAGGCAGTGTGTGGGTCATCAGAAGCGACAGCATCTCACAGGCACATTTCTGCATCTTTATTGTGGCTTCTTGACCACATTTTCTATTGTTTTTCTCTATCAAAAAGCCTGCGTAGCTCCAGCTGAGGTGATGTCTCAGGATGTTGGATATGGAGACTTGAGAACAAGAGATCAAGACCCCAAGCCTGTGTCACGCTGCCAGGAGGCTTCTGTAATGATTTAGGATTGTACTCAGGCTGCACGACACAGTGACTGCTTGTGTGACGCCCCTGAAGAGCCAGAATTCAACAGGCTTGGGCAAAGGCCATCTGAACTGCCATCGTGACACCATAGTTTTGCGATCCGAGTAAGGCATAAAAACCAGGTGGTGTGTCTCTGGCCTGTATAAGGTTGTCCATGGTATACAGTAAAAGTTTCATATGAAAGTTAACTTACCATCTAAATGTCTAAATCCTCCCCACCCCTTCCCCTTCTGGACTACAACAAACCCAACAGACCATCCACATTGGAGGCCAAGAACTCTTAGGAACATGGTTTGCAAATTCTAGTTAGTGTGAGCTCAAACATGTGTAAATAAATTATTCAGAAGCCATAAAACAGGAGTAAATCCAAAATCCAGTGAAACCACTGGAAACAAACCCCTACTCTTGCCTTCATTAGGACTGGGATTTAGCTCCTATTTGGATACTCCCTGCCACACTTTAGACCACCACTGGATCACAACAACGTGTGAAGTCAGCCGAGACCTGAAGGCATCTCCCTGTCTACAGAAATTCAGCATTACATAGTCTTTTCCCCCCCATCCCCAATGAAATTCCAGCATTTACAAGACTCACACATCCATTTGCTGAAATATACCTGCTAAATCCCAATTTCTAATACAGCTTTGCCAGCTTCTGCTTTCAAATTATTTAATGACCACCAAACCCCTCAACTCTCCGTCCCTTAGTCCCATTTTCCAGGATGGCTTTAAAGACATTTATTTCCATAGCCTGTTTTGTGCTAAATCTAGTCAATAAGAATGCAGCTATGAGAGATGTGAGATATCTTGGGGTACGTTTAATGCCTCAGTTCTCTAAGTGACCCGTTCCATGCACTAAGATTGTTGGGATCACTATGGAGACACCAGCAAAAGCTCTGCCAAAAATCTGACAGATTGAGCATTTACACATTTTTAGAGATGCATTGTCATGAGACCTCAATTTGAAGATCTCAAACCTCGACTCTGAGCCCGAAGGGACCTCCTGCTGGCTTTACTTCCCCGCAAAACAAACACAAATGCTTCCCATTTGTGGAAACAGCTCCGTTCCCATAAATTCAGGTTAGCGGAACAGCAGTGTTACTTTCAAATGGTAATTGCAAGCTGTCTCTGCACTAAGCGTAGGTAAGAGATCACTACCTGTTTGGATGAAAACTGAAATTTCTCCTGTCTACTTACCATCAGGAAACCAAGCCTCTAGTGGTATTCAACCCAACAAATATTCTGTCCGTTTTGAGGGAAGCACAATTTAGCACTGAAACAGGACAGCACTATTTACTACATCAAAACACCAACATCCTGGGTTTTCCTCCTCAGCCTCTGAACCACACTGAAATATCCTTTGTTCGCAGGAGCTGATGAAATCGTAGCTCCAGATGGGATACCCACGAGCTGCTGTATCCAAAAAAATAAACTTGCACTAAAAAATGCTTATTTTCAGATATTGCAACAAGGAGACCTAAATATTTTGTGTGAATTGACATTATGATCAAA
This sequence comes from Tetrax tetrax, assembly GCA_009806455.1. Lineage (NCBI taxonomy): Eukaryota > Metazoa > Chordata > Aves > Otidiformes > Otididae > Tetrax > Tetrax tetrax. The sequence continues at coordinate 277,611 of WHYT01016523.1, forward strand.
CTGAGAAATGAGCCAGGGGATCCTACCTGCACCCACATCAACAGCAAGTCTCCCACTGACTTAGACAGACAGGTTTTATTTCATAATGGTATAGAGAAAATCACGCCGTGGTGGGGGTGACGTTGGGGGGGTGCTCTGCATTTTAAACCACCTGCTTTACCCTGATGTCTGAACAGCTTCGAACTGCACTTGGATTCCACTGTTTGTTCTCTTGACACTTGTTTGAGTTAAGAAAAGCCTTTTTGCTGATGGTGGTCAAAGATAAAAACTACTTTGCCAGAATTTTACAGGACCTGAAATCATTTACAACAGCAGTGAACTGAAGGCAAATCTCTCGTATCTAACAACTAATTTCTTTTGCATCACTGTCTTCAAAGCCTTGCAAAGACAGAGTCACACATTCATTTTCATTTCTCAATTGTCATATATTAATTAAAATTTTTAATGTCTTTTCTTTGAAAAGTGTAATAAAATTGATTAAAAATGTATTTACTTCTACGCTCAGCAACAAAGAGATGATATGCCATTTTCCCAAATTTGCTGATGAAGAGGGGGAACAGACATATGGTTTCATAAAAGAAAATTTAGTGCAAATCAAACAACTCAAGCAGAAAAATAATTTATCAGCTTATTCTCCTAATGAGAAAAGAAAGAGATGGGAGCGCACATTTTTGGCAGCGTAAACCTTAGCTAGAGAACATTAAATAATGAGTTGGCAGTGGTGAGCCTTTGATTCAGCTTCTCTGCTATGAATGAGTTTTGCATTGCAAAGCAGGTTTGTAAAATCAGACAGTGTTTCCACACCTTTTTTTGTTTCCCCCCTGTATTAAGTATCTCAAAATTAGCTGAGCCCACTGGACTTTAATGCTGTTGCACACCAGCAAAATAAGAAGGGAGATTTTCAAAGAGACAAATGGAAGTTAAACATCCAGAGCTGTGTGCAGAACGATCAAACGCAGCCTCCTAGTCTGAAAACTGGAGAACTGGAAACACTTGAGCAAGAAAAAAAGAAATCCCCGTTCCCTCAATCTGCAGTTCGTGCACCTTCCTTACTGGGAAGGACACAACCACCCCTATGACAAGACAATATTCAAAGCTGAATTCACAACTCCCCTTCAGAACAGCATGCGTGACGCAACAAAATTTATGCTTTTTTTGTACTCGTTTTCTGAGTTTACATGCATTTTCATTTCAGAACCATTTGATTTTTGTGTGGTGATTTTAAAAAAGCCTGCTTTTCATTTTACATTGTGGTAATAGTTCTTTACATATTGACACAAGAAATCAAGTGTCTTTCCCAAAGTTGTATTAATAAAAATCCTTACAAGTAACACAGCTGATCAGATAGCTTCACTAAGATTTAGGAAGAAAGCCAACCTTCCAACTAAGATTTGGAAGCAAGCCTATATATTGTCTAAACACTAATGAATTCAGCTATTCCCCTTATCCCTGGAAGTCCATCCCATGACGCTGCCAAGTTGTCCTGTCTCAAGACCAGCCATGATGTCTTTCAAGTATTTCTGATGGCTTCTCACTCAAATACCTCACCCACATACCAGTACATCTTCCCTGCACAGCACGTGTCCTTAAAATAGTGTCTGACCTGGAGAAACGTAATGGGGAAGCGTGCTGAGAGCTGATGACATGCATTGCTTGAGACAAAAGCCAGCCCTATTCTGAAATGTACCGCTTTGGGAAAACACAGATTATGATCCATTTCCATCGTACTCACTTATCACATGCCCTGAAGCAATTCTTGCCTGTATCAAAATATCCCTGTCTCAGAATAGGGGTAAAAATGCAGAAGGCTTTCATCTGCAAAATCTCAACTAATTATAAAAAAGGAAAATCCAGCACTAGAATCACAGAACCTGTCATTTATTTGGGTTTTCAATGATAAACCAACTTCACATCATGGACATGAAAATATACTCAAGGCATGAGTGTGGTAATGATTTCACAGGGAAAGCGTTCACAAACTGCTAGACATCAAATGAGTCACCTCAGTTTCTTAGGATTCCCCAAGTCCCAAAGATAATCCAAACAAAATTCTAATAATAAAAAGGAAAATTAGCTACGAATGGGCTCATTTAAGTCTAATTTGAATGCTTGCATCTGTTATATTTTTCCTATTGTTTCACGTTAGTTTAATGGTTTCACTTACGCAAGATAAGAGATGCAAGTTATTTGAAGCACATCACTTGGAGATTTTTGAGATTGTAACTGGATTTCTGCATCCTTTATGCCTACTCTACTTTGCCAAAGGCAGCTCTCCTGATAAAATGTTAAAAATTAGCATGAAAGATAAAGGAATAAGCAGCTTATATTGAGTAGGTTGAAGGCACTTGCACCACAGCAAACCCCTTCAGCATCTTCTGTTGATTGTGTTGGCTGTGGCTGCCTGACACAGATTGCAGGAGCAGCTACTGCCTTTTCTCTTTCCTTAAAAGATGGAGCATATCAGCTTTCCTCTTGGCCATGCTGAAGGATACACGTTGCTCAGCTCTCCATCTCATTCATCACACGCACAAGCCGTGTCAGACGGAGAGGTCCCAGCCATTTCCTGTGGTGCAATGAGGAGAAACCTCAACGAAACACGTAGCCATGGGGAGTGTCCGTGGGGAGGATGCAGCCTCAAGAAGGAGCTCAAGAACAGTTACCTGCAGTGCCTGCACATTTGCTTTCTTTTTCTTATCAGTGTTAGGATGTACGGTTGGACAAAAGTATCCTACATTAGGTCACAAGATATTTTGATCATAGCCTGAGGGACAGAGCAAGCTGGCATAAATTAAAATATAATTACATGGCTCTAATTTAAAGGCATTTTGAGCCCAAGATGTACAATCCTTCTGAATACAACAAATTCTCGTTTAGGAGAATTGAGGAAATCAGCCTAAATTGAGAAGAGTACAGTGTCTACAGAAGGCCCTTCTGAAATGAGTAGACAGCTATTCCCGTCAAAGGGAAGAGACAGCTTTTTCAGTAGTTCACTAAAGTATCTGTAAATCTGCTTCTCCTCAGCATCAACAGTAGTGCAAATAAAGACAGATTGCCCATTTTTTTTTTTTTTTACACAAGAATTGGCAATTTAACTCTACAGAAAGCACTTTCTCCCCGTGTCTCAAATTATTTTTCTGTTGGCATTGACCTCAATCAATACAACACAGTCACCCATTTTGTGAGTGATACCCTTCCCAGCAGCAAATCATGGGAAAGGGAAAACTTGCTCAGAAGAAATGGGAGGATAAAAGGTAGCTTTCCAGTAATAGTGATGAAATTTGTGCTGAAGACCGGCTGCCGCTGAATTCTTTTATCACAGATCAGGTGAATCCACCGTATGTGACACGTTGTTGTTTATATCTGCTGCCTGGCAGTACATGACTCATTTCTATGGAGATGGCAACAGGATTTACTGGGCACGCTGATGTACGGGGCACAGCTGGGAATAATGGAAGTGCTGGCTCTCTCATGACTTTTAAGCAACCCAACCAAACTATTTTGTGGTGTTGAAGAGAGATAAACACAGGGGTGTTTGGCACTTGTTTCAGGACAACCGGAGAGTGTATTGCCAAAAAAGCCCAAATGATACTGTGCAATGGCAGGCCAGCACAAGCATCTCAGGGGTGTTCCTGAATCAAACGTGATCAAATTAATAATAGTTTTAAGGTACGTTAGGATAGCAGAAGCAGGCTGAGAGAAGGATGCAAGTTAAATTATTACAAGGTTGTATTTCCATGGCATAACAGCTTCATTTATAACTGAAAGGGAATTTAGCATCTATACAGCAATAGAGAAGCTGCTATCCGATGTGTGCGTCACTGCTGCAAACCAGCAATTTCGGCAGAAGATACAGAAAAAACCATCCAAGAGCGTCACTCTGAACTAATTGCTGCGGATGCAGAAAAGCTGAGCCAGCTGTGCTGTTTGTTAACGACAAGATGCAACAGCTGACTGATTGTTCAGCTTGTTTGTAGAAATATGATGAACTATTTTAAAATAGTAAGTAAAAAGACAGCATTACCATGCAAATCAAAGTGTGAGACAACCTAAGTCACTTTTCCATAGGTAAGATGCTTCCCTAGTTACTTAAAGCAAAAGAAACCCCATAAATAAGGGAAATCAAGGAAACTGCTTGTCTCAGAAACAGCATGTGACTGAAGTGACCCCGTAGAGGGCTGTCCGCACTCACCAGTTCTCTCAGTTTATATGGACTGCTGCTAGGACAGTAAATGAAAGCACAGCTTCCACCTAAAAAAGTAAAAGTCAGGTTTTGAGGCAACCTCCCAGTAGAACTAGCCTAATTAGTTTCAAAACGAAGCCTGATAGATTTATGAATGGTATTATAGGCCACCAGTTCCCATAACGGGACAGACCTGGATTTCATCACGCAAGAACCCCCTTTTGCTCCTGCTTTGCCAAGCAAGTGGGGACTAATTTCCTCTTATTTGCCCACAGAGCGCCCTGGCTGCTACTCAGCCCCTCCACAACTGTCACAGAAAAGCGTAACAGCGCAGGTTTACACCAGGCTGGCAGAGTGGCGAGCCCCTTCGAGAGCTGGACGAGGAGATTTCTGGACTGCAGAAATTATTACCTTCTCCATGTTCTTTTCTGCGCTTTTACTGTAGTCACCATTCCCAGGCCACTTTTAAACCATAAAAGGCCTGAAAAATCACACTGTTTCTTGGTAGTAATACCACACCTACACGTCAAGGTCCCACTTCTGGAAGTTTTATGAATCCTTGGGAGACATATTGTGCTCTCTATAGACAGCAGTGCCGCAGGACAGCATGACCAGATGTTAGGTGGTTACACCGCCTGTGCTACTGACCGGCTTACTAGAATTGACCTTTACCTACTTAAAAAATTCTCCTTAATATCCAATTGTAGCAAAACATCAACAAGGAACCTTTAGCAAAGTGGGACCTTCTGCACCTCTGTCAAGGTTCCTACAAGGGATTTTTTCTTTCAGTTCATACATCCACTTCCAAACAATTACGAGTCACGGAAAGAGAAGTGCCAACGTCTTTACATAGCGATGGATGCAGGCTCCATGCAGGCTGTTTGTGCCGGTGTGTGATACCGTGCACTGTTTTGATACCTCCGCTCCACCGAGACCTTCGTCTTGGCTTTGTTGCCTTTTGTTAAAATTCCCAGTCTGAATCACGCTCGCATATTAAATAGCTGTATTCATCAACTTTATATCTCTTTCTATAGTCTAACGCCCTCATCTCTGGAGAGCAGGGATATTTTAGACAGCTCTGCAAATTGATTCAGCAGCAAGAGGAATAGTTTGATTTAATTTGTTAATTGTAAAACTTGCTGTTTAGTGCCAAATACCTACAACACTTTAAGTAGTGTGGGTCAAGCTCTTCTGATTATGTTAATCTAATTAGCAATCAGAAACTACGAGTACAGAATGAACCCTCCATCATAAAAAGCTCAATAAAAAGTTTAAATGCAACCCTAAGAACTTGATTTATATGTACATCTCTTTACACTCAGTCACCCTAAATAAGAAATAATTCTCATAATGTTTCACAAACTGAGGGAAAAGACGAGAAAGCTCAAACATACTTTGAGTTCCATGGGACAGGAAAGATGTTTTTTGTGAAAGTGAATTTAAGAGGTAGTTCTGTTCCGCGAGTGCTATGGCACATGGATGATTTACTGTTTGGTGACCTTACCTGCGCTGCACATAATTCTGACTGTAAGAAGAAGATATTCTCCTTGTCTTTCACCTTCAAAGTGCTTGCTTAGACAATCTGGAGCTTTTCATCCTGTTATACCCCTTATATTGCTATTAAGAGATTTTTTGATTGCCTGTAAACAAGGAAATAATCAGAATAAATTCATCTTCCAGGCATTCATGTAATTGTGCCTCCATTAATTCAGTCTTACTGACTTCCTACTAACCTGGAAAAGTTTAAGCGGGGGTGCGTGGAGGGGTGGAAATACTGCTGAGAGAACAATGACGGGAATTGCTTTAGCTGGTATGAAATTCCCATAGGGCCACGCCACTGTGTCTGCACAAAAATTCTTATGACTAGAAAAACAGTGGGAAAACCATGTTTCTGTATAAAAAGCTGCTTTTGATAGAAGGGGATAACATTTCATCATGAAAAGACATATTTGCGCCTGAACAAATTCACCATTTTGCCCAGAGGGAGAGGTGCAGCCGTTTACACCATAAAAAGGAGCGCTGGCTGGCAGAAAGAGCAAACCGTACACTGGATCAAGTTTTCACATACTTGCAAAGCTATCAGTTTTCATAGTAAGTGAAAATTGGTAATTTTCTATTGCTCTGTTTCCAATATGCTTGATCACCATCAGCCAGGGCCCAGAAATCCCCAGGTCAAGAACAAGCCCCTAATTTCAGAGTCAAAAGTTCAGAATGACCTTTTACAAAAATAGGCACCTTTTCATGAGTCCCTCTAGGTCTGCTGGAGTTACACCGCTTCTTCACAATGAACCACTTTGTAACACTGCAAATTAACGGGCTAAGTCACAGCTCTGTTAAATAACATCAGTTATTACAGGTGGAAATGCTTTTCTTCCCAGTAAGGCTCCTAAATCTTCAAAAACTAAACCAAGAGGAGGCTACATCAACCATTTGTTTGGCTACACCATTTACCGGATTTCATCTGCAGAAAATTAATTTGCATCTATTAATAGGAACCTAAAATCCTCTTCATTAATTAGGGCCTGCTTATAAGGCAACTGCTGTTCCTCTCAAAGGTGGGTGCCTATGGCTTACACAAAGAGGTCCCGATCCATGACTAGTGCTCCTCGATGCTAGGGCAAATAAAGAACCAGACAAAATCTAACAGCACTGAGAACTTCAGCTCCGCTCGACAAAACATTGCTCTTGGCCAAAGCTAACAGGACAAACTGCTTCCATCACGCACAGTAAGGGACTTCGGGGCCAGTAAGTCAGTTGGCTGCTTTGCTGGTTTCCTGTCCTGAGAAAGGACCATAACTTCCTGGACTGAAGTTCCACAGGCCCTGTGTAGTCAGCACAAGATCTCACAGTCCTGATGTAGACTAAACCCATCAGAATTCTGAATATTCACATATAGCTGTGTAGAGCAAAAGGAGAGCAAATACTGAGGCAAAGCCTTAGCCTACAAACCGTATCAAACCACCGATCCAGAGCGCACGAGCCGAGAAAAGAGGCCAAAACCAGCCAGCACAATACCTGTCTCCCTCTCCTTGCTTTTCTCCAGGCTTCCTGAATTCTTTGCAGCTGTGATGCACACTGCAAAGAGAAGCAAGAAAGGTTCCTCTGAACCAGGAACAGCCTGTCACATGCTTTGATAAGGCAACAATCTTCTAAACAGAGAAGGAATTTGAATCTGGGTTTCCTCTGTCTTTGCTGAGCATTCTTACCTTAATTTTATTTTTGTAAAGCAAAAAAACCCAAAACCCCACTGAAGCAGAATGACACCAGCCACATCGGTAAGGAAAGCCACAGTCATTCCTTGCATTTTATTTCATACCCATTTCCAGGCCAAGCTCCTTAAGGAACCTGAAAAAAGGAATGCTAAGTTTCAGGATCTCAGTTGAGCTTAGGGCTGTTCCTGTCCCACTGAGGCATTTGTGGATATGAGCAGAAAATAATTTCCAGATGTCTGGCAAAATAAAATGCTTGGGGATTTCTGCAGTTCGTCTGCCTTCAAGACGAAGCAGCAAGGGGTTTTTGGCAAAACATAAGTGCTTAAGTTACACTTTATACACCAAGTCCCTTTCAGCCTATAGCACCAAGTGTCCAGACAGGTCCTCTTCAATCCCTAAGTCCTAAGATGAAGGAGAAGCGTTAAGTGTAGATTTTTCCTGTGCTGCGCAAGGAGGTATCTCTGGTTTTGCACAACTACCCTGTTGTGGTGCTTTCTGCTCACCTTCAATGATGTGCTGGTAGCAACAACTTGTAGAGCGCATCAGACTTCTCCAAGGTGTTTGTCAGTAAGATTTCAGCTTTGGGTACAGCACCAGGCATTTTGCCATCTGAAGCCCATCAACTACGACGGCATATGCTTTGGCATAGCTACCTTCCCTCTGCTCTGTAATGCCTGGGAAGATCTCCGCCTCAATGCGTATGCTTCGAAGTTCCTTAGGACTGATGTGCTCCTTGGAGACACAAGCTCTTCCCAGCAACAGGAATCCATCTGTTCAGCAATGCCTCCATCCCAGCACTCCAGCATACAGCTAATACTGACATAGTGCATGTGTAACAGCTCTGGTCTACACTCCAGGGTTTTCTGCATCCTGCAGTCTTCTCATTTCAGTGCAGATTTGCTCTTTGATTTCCAAAATAAACACCGCACCACTTCTTCCCTAAACCTACTTAGGCGTAATAAGTTATTTTGGGGACACTACTGTTCGAATATTCCCTGCTCTGGAGTGAGCCGAGAGTTATTTTTCCTGATGCAAAGCTTCACTGACTAATACCTCAATTTTCTTTTCCTTTTGTCTTGGCCTTTATTTCATGTAAGAATGAATTAGCTGGGTTCAGTATGAAAATCAGCCTTCCCTCACATACAGCCCACCTCATTTTTTTCAGGGTGACTCCGCTGACATCTTGCTCTTACACCTGCCTTTAGCAGAGACTACCAGGCTTCTTGCTCCATCACAAGAATGCTGTTTAGTCTGGCAGCTCAGGATGTTTGCAGATGTCGCTGTTACAGAAGCCTTTTTTTGCAATACTGACTTTAGTTTTCTCATAGAAACACTGATGTACTTGGATAATCTTGCTTTCTCCATCCATTATCCTTTTTAACAACAGAAGTCTGCAACTCAGAAAATCTACAAGCACACACAAGGAAATAAGCATCTAGTGAACAGATGCAAAGTCAAATCAGGAGGAAAACGAGACAGTTTCTTCAACAGTTTGAATCCACCCCCTTCTCCAACTTGCTTTTCTATCTGCTTTCAAAGAGGGGTGACACTGGGCGCACCAGGAATTGGTGCGGCTTTCTTCCATCTCCCGTCAAAGTTGCATTTGGACACAAGGCTGAGGAGAAAGCAGGTATTAGGAAAGATTTTCTATTCATTCCCCAGCACATGCAAACCAGAAGGACTGGTTATAATGGAGTAAGATGCATTTAGTGTGTAACACTGAACACAGATTTCAGTTCAGAGCCTCATTCATCCCAGGGACTCAAAGAACACATTCAAAAAGCACAGCAAGCCCCCGCTTTCTCCAGAAGCTGCTCTTCGCTGTATCCACCTTTAGGAAGGGACTAACAGCACCAAACCCCAGCGTGATTTCATCTTTGGGAAGACACAGCAGATCTTTGGCAGATACTGCCACCACATGTGGCCAACTCCACTTTGAATAACGAGGGGTGTCTTTTAGCGCTAGGGAGGGGTAAAGCTCTAAGGTTCTCAAAGATTTGTCTTTCTTGAGATGTTTGAGAAGGGAGGGGATTATGTCCCTTGGGGTTTTTTCCAATAAGCCAAAACACTCATACCTCTTATCTTTCAGTGGTTTTTTTTTTCATGTCTGTCCTCACTAAAAATCCCATCCCTTCCAAATTAATTCTGCACACCTTTTCAGGGAGTGGGGAAGGGCGAGATAAGTGACAGCCCAAGTAAAAAGCTCAAATCCTGAGAATTCTCAGGATGCTGTCCCACAGAAACATCCCATCACGTCTGAGGATTGCTCCAGCGTCCCTGCCCCGCTGTAAGGAAACGATTTGTTACCCTGGGAAAGAAGGTGATGGGAAGGAAGTACAGTTCTGGCTGAAGAGAGCTATGGGAACTGTAAGCTCAGACTGGTGCCCCCCTGTGCGGTAAGGCGTTTCGGCGTGTGTGGTTTTAACAGCTCTGAGCTGCTGCTGGAGACGTAATATTCCATTTACGTCCAAGCTATAAAGGTTTGGCAATAGTCCCCTCGGTTTACAACAGTTAGGGACTAGGGCACATTTTCTCTAATGGGGAAAGGTCAATATTTTTTTATAGTGGCTTTGTGATTTTTTTAGTATTGCAAAGAAAGCACTTTAAATCTTTGTCTATTGCCTGCAGGAATTGGGGAATAATATTGGACCACCCTACAAGCACAGCGAGATGGTTGTCATTTTTCAACGTTTTCCTTGACTAGTCTCTTAGGAAAATGTGTGAATGATAATGGATCATTCTTGTTTCAAGTAATTCAAACCACATTCCCAAGCTTTTAAACATATCCAGCATGAATCCAGCTGGAGCTCCCCAAAGCAGCTTGCAAGTCATTTAATCACTGTGAAGGCCTGGAAACATTTGTAGTGGCAGAGCAAGATGATATAAACTCTGTAAACTTTTACTAATAGCTACGTTTCTGAAGAGACAGAAGAGAAACAAATACCTCAAGGAATGACAGAATGAAAGCACCTAAGAACAGTCACAAAAATTTACCAGCTAAAAATAAATTCTCCTCACCTGCCTTTAGCAGCCACAGGAAGAGTTATCCGCACACCAGTAAGAATTTTCTGTAGGAAGCAATATTTGTGGACAGTGGAAGGAGTAATAGGGTACATGTCTTCAGCTTTTTCCAGAGGATGAGGAAGGAAACCATGATTTCTTCCCTAGAAGACTTGGTTCCAGGATATTGCTGAAAATAGAGAATGCCTAGGGAAATCCATTGCAACTTCCCACAGAATTCCCTGCAGAACATCCCACTTCTGGGAAGAGATTCACATTTACTGGAGTTTAATAACAGAGTTATTTTTCCAGCATTCACTTCCTTTTTCTATCCAAAGGAAAAACTGCAGAGATGTGTCTCCCCAGAGGTGTGCTCTCCCATCAGTGTCCGTATCCACAAGGCTCTGATGCTCATTTTAGCCAAAGTCTGCCCTAAGTGAATATTGAACACGCCCGTGACAACCAGCCTTTTCTTTTCAGAGGAGGGAGGGCAATCTGAGCCCACAGAAACCTTTCTACTCGACGTTCTCCTGGAGATGCTGAGCAGCTAGAGACAGCACAGAGCCAGACGCACCCCTGAGGAGTACTGATACCCTTCCCTTCTCAAGGGAGGAACCCAGCACAGCTGACTTGGGATCAAGATTCTGCCAAGCTGGACTTGGAGAGCTTTATTCACTGAGGTGGGAATTGCTGGCAAAGGGGACACTTTCTCTGTTATTTTCACAATATTGTTATACACCTTACCTCAGATCATGAAAACAATAAAAATAATCACATTGCCTTCTCCTCATCATTTCCAGTTTGTTTTCAGATGTTTCTTCTTATGGCAAGGACACTGCTTACTCTTGCTCTAACTCAGACATGTCAGAGTAACTTCCAGATTTTTATGCTTTTCAGAGAAATTATTTATCTGTAACTTGGAAAGGACAACTTCTCACCAACAAGTTCCCTTGAAACCTTTACAATACGCTCCTCACTCCCCATTCAATATTCCCAAATCCTTACTTAATGCAGAAACTTGCCCTCACTGCATACACAGACTGCATACAGGCTGAGTTTGCCATCACCCTGGAAGTGCTGGATTCTCCTGTCCCCGTTGCTGCAACACTCTCTCGTTTTACTTTTCGCCAAAAAACCAAGCCTAACCTGAATGAGCACAGAATGATTTCATAGCAGTCCTCCTAAACTTGATGGATGTGGCATGTTCATTGTTGCAATCCATTTTAAATGTAAAAAATCCTGGCCGTGGGTAACTAGAGGGAAACAACTGTATGCAACAGGAACGCATAAAGTTGAACCAGCCCAGAAGATATTCCCTGTAACATTTATCTTAAGTCACAACAGTAATCAATAATATTAAGATAAATGGAAAAGTGGACAAACATAGTTAGGTGATTTGTGTTTGACAGATCAGTTTGGAACGCACTGTATGAACTCCTTCAACTGCAGTAGGGAACAGGAATTAACACAACTAGATGTATCAGGAACCAAGTAACAAACAAGGATAAAATTATCCCTATAAGACTCAGCAAATTTCACTCCTGGTTTAAGTCAGCTGAAGTCGGTTGACACCAGGAACCCCCTTGACTTTTTGCATGTTCCATGAGAAAGCAGTGTACTCTTTCCTAACACCTTGGCATACAACAGGGTCATTCCTCAGACACTGACAAGAACGTAACACTTGCAGAAAAGCAGTGTTGCTTAAGACCAGGAAAAATTCAGATCTGCAGCAAGATCTATGCCATTGTTCAGTTAAAGTGATAAACTGATGCAAGATAGATGTGTGAAGGGGGATGTTGGAAAGAAAAGTTTTTGGGATTAGTGGATTCTAAAGGGGGGGGGGGGGAAGCCCTAGTTC
>WHYT01016523.1:301377-322261 GCA_009806455.1 Tetrax tetrax
TTTTTTTTTTTTTTTTTTTTTTTTTTTTTTTTTTTTTTTTTTTTTTTACAGAGTCCTCTTTTTTAAAAAGCCTAGGTACATATATAGTCCTTCATATGATGGAGTGAAATCCTAACAAACCAAGTGTTTTATATCTGGATTTAACGTAGGTAAATAGTTATGTAAAAACATCAGAGAAGTACTCTGCCATCACAAGGCAAGAGATGTTTAAAACATCCCACATCTGCAAGAGAACTCTGCTGTAGTCAACTAGCCAGCGCCCTTCTGATCTGTCACATAATGCCATGGAAACATCACTGATTCCAACAACACCTGACTCTGGGTTGAACTAAACTGAAAGGAAGTGTTATTCTCTCCTTTATTTCTTTATACTAGCACTAAGAAAACTTTATTTTACTTCAAATCAGGATTTTTCCAGATGTATAGTGCAGTGAAGAGCACTAGGAATAAACAGGGTTACAAAGGCTTTGCAATAAGGTGGGGAAAAGTAACGAGCTTGCCCTACCAAAACACTTTCCAGAAAAGACTTCTCTAAAAACCAGAATTAATTGAACTCTCTCCTAGAGTGAGAGTGAATAAGACCAAAAGGTCTTTTGCATTCCTATTTAAGTTGCATGCTTTGGAATTTTGTCACTGCTAGACTATGTTACAGCATTATCTGTTCAGCCCTTTCTCCTTCCTATCCAAGCCAAGACACAGTCTCTGCAGATCCTAAATCTGGAACAGGAAACACATCGGGGAGATCAGAGGCAGGTCTGAGTGTCAGCAGTGACTGCACTCACCCACAGCAGCAGCCTGACACTTCCAGGCAAGCTGGAAAGAGTACACTGGAAATTGCCTGTGAAGGGTGCTTGGCACAGGACACAGCCTGTTCTGTCCAAACTTGCACTCTCTGGGTTGCTCTGAACATTATTTAAGCACTGCACTCCTAACAGTAGGATCAGACACCTGGCAACACAGCCAATTTTTTTTTTTTCCTAGGGCTGTCATAAGCTGACAGTTCAAACCAAAGCTTTCAAATCAAAGAGCCTTTGGTAATTCAGGTTTCAAGCTGAAGTGACTACAGCTCAATTCTTACAGGTCACGTAGTAAATACAGTTAGTGGAAGAAGAAAAATATATTAAGAGTTGAGTGATGCTGACACCAAGGAGAGCACTCCACAACGTGAAGCATCCCATTTGGGATCTCTGATAAGATAATATTTCTTTTTGTATACAGAAAATCTGTAGCAAAAATACTTGTTAAAAATAAAGGCAGGGGGCTTTCAACAACTACTATGAAGCTCCAGTAGTTTTTCCTTTTCCTTTTTTACTTTTTCCACTGGACTTTATAATGCTTTACAATGCTCAGCAATGTATTGCATCCTCAAGAAAGATTCCAGATTCACTAGAAATGTAGATCAATTTGGTAATACCAGGAACTCCTGTACTTTGTTTTTTTTTTTTATTCTGTGAAATTGTATCCCAGTTTCAGATGGAAAAGTTCTCAGTTTGCTTTTTCAGCTACAGCAGCTACTGACAGGTAAGATCCCAGGTATTCCTATAATGCATCATATATTTTGAAGGTTAGGGGTTTTTTTTTAAATCTATAAGCCAATGCAATTGATACAGACACATGTGAATATGGAATGTTGAATTAAAAATCCAAAGTAGTAAAATAAAAACAAACTGAAAGAGAAAACAGAAAGAGACAGAAAGAAGACTACATACATATTAAAAAAGAAAAGGAAAAGAGGTCTTGGAAATAATGTGACAATACAGAATATCAGCTGCAGCATTTTAAAGGCAGCTCTGGGACACTGAATAAACCAAAAGGCCTTGTTTAACCCAGTAGGGACTATCAATTAGCCAGAGCTAAGTCAAGTAGCAGCTATCAGTGAAAGGTTGTTCCACCTTCCCCTGAACTGCCCAGAAAAAAAAATAACTCTTAACAGAGTTAAGAAGTGATGTCTTTGCACAATGCACATCATTTGAGTTCCAGACAATGAAAGTGAATTCCCCTTTTGTTTATTTAATAGATATTACAAACCCAACGTGTGGTTCTTACACTAGAGGCTGCAAGAGACGCTCAGTTCAGTACTCACGAGGTTTAAGTTAGTCCATATTTCTGCAGGAAGTGACCTGCGGATGGGGAGCATGAGATGACACGATCTCACTCTTTTCACGGGAGAAATGTACAGTAAATGCCTAAAATAGACACAGGCTTTTCTGTATCATAACAACAAGCAGTGACCTCATCAGACACATGTGTACAAATCGAATCCCATTGGAAGGATCTGTGAATTAGTTATTGTGAGATCTAACTGTTTTCAGGTAAAAGTTTAGGAAAAAAAGAAAGAAAAATAATCAGAACAGGCCACAGATATTAAAATAGTTGTGTAAAATGCACTGAGTACTGAAATTTCTGCTCATTTGCAGCAGTTCCATGTTAAATCTCCAAATACTTACCTATATATTAAATTCACAAGTGAACTCTCCTTCCCCACTCCCTCCCAAATACTTAAAAAAGCTAGCCTTGTCTTAACACTGAAAAAGCAAGATAGATGCCTTATGAAATCAAGCTAATATCTGTAATCAATGAACCGAAGTATTTCATTTAGCATTAAGTAACTGTGTACATACTACTAAAGTTATAAAAGCATGGCCTCTCCAAGTAATAAAGTGGTCCCAATTTTTAAAAAATAAATTTAAAAACAACATTTGAGTTGGTTTGGCAGTAGAATTCTAGAAAGAACAGCAACAGTATACAAGGCAAAGTAGTTTTGCAGCAGATTTGCAACCATGTTGTCTGAACGAGGCTACAAATCATTAAGAAGGCAAATCAGATAGCTCATTCAGTTCTCTACTGTTTTTATTCTCTGTGGCAAAAGAGGCTGAGTAAGTGCAATGAGAAGGCAGAGTGAATCTGAGAATTTTGCCTGAGATGCATAGGAATAAACTATCTTCACACAAGCAAATGCTCATTCTTGTAGTAAGCATCAGATACATTCTTTGGTCGAGTTCACAAAAGGAGAACCATGTCATATGCCGAGTAGTAAGCAAAAAAGATCGTAGAGTATATTTCTTCATGTCAATACACAGACATTTTTGGTACAAAGGTGATGGAAATTATATGCTGGAAACTAGCACACAGTAAGAGAAAAATATACATTTCTAATTGCATAAGGCATCAGTTACTGATGTGTAGCGTAATTCATCCTCCTTGGGATAAAACAAACTCTCTAAAAGAATCTTAATAAAACCAGAAATCTATGTTTTATCTTGAGAAGGAAGAATTGGGCCTAAAACCAAACAAAAATGCTTGAAATACTATACCTCAGCTTCTCACTCCCAAAAATGCCACATGCATAAAATAATCCGTACTTAATGACATCAGCCTAGCCTGAGATACTTCCATATTAACGTATGATACAAGTAAACAGTATTCACAGTTAACTGAAGTTCACTACTTAGGGTACTTAAATAAAACAGTAGTTATATTTTTCAAATTGTATTTTTGCATCATTACTGTATTTTGCAACTTAAAGAAAAAGCTTTGTAAGTGCAAACACCTTCTCATGCTCATTAGGTAATAGAAGCCTTCATGTAACAGAAAGGTCATATCCAAACAGAAAAACCCCTAACTTCAACTGAGTTACTCAACTCCTTACTGAAAACAATGGCAGCTGCAAAAGAAAAAACCAACACTGATTATATTTTGCTAATCATTACAAGTGTTTATCCACCTCGTCAATTTTGAAATCTTAAGTTCCAAGGCAAATCTTATGGCAATCTTCTGTTAACCTGTTCAAGCTGACCAATCAAAATCTCACATTCAATCTTGTCCCTGTTATTTTGCCATTTCCTTAAATTTATTTGCATCATATAGCAATACAAACCTTGCAGGTTAAACTGTTAATAGCTGGTTTAAGTGCATTTTCTGAAATATATTAGAATTACAAAAACAAGGTTAGCACATTCCCAAGAAAGCACTGGTCATTTTAACGACAGTCCTTTTCATATATATTAGAATACCACCAGTATGGAGTATCAAGAAATTGTTTGTCCAAGAACCTTCTTTTAAATGTTTTCCAGAGAATGTCTGTAGTACACAGTGCCAAGACATTTCAAGAGATAGAGAGAAAGAAACTTGTGATCTGTAGTATGTGAACCTGCACCGGACACTCAGTTTCACTGGCTATGCGGTTTAGAAAAACAACTGCAGAACCAGGTAAGTGTGAGAACAGCAGCCACAAAAAACTGTTCAAAATTAGAACTTGTATACAAAGGGAAAAAGGCAAACAGCAATTCAGGCTCAAACACATTTACCCCAGTCTCCTGCAGTTGTAAGTACAAATGTCTAATCCCAACCTTCTGGAAGGGAAGGAAGCAAATAAGCAGATACAGAACTTCTTCACAAACGACAGTCTGTGCCCGCAAGCACTTGGGACAAGTCACTACAGCACATCTGCATAAATGCTCTTTTCATCACAAAAGGAGGGCAGCAGCTTCCAAAGATAAGGAACACCCTGAACCACTATGAGCTACACAAGTTGTTCTCAGCTGAGGACAGACCTGTTTCTATTACCCACACTACCCCCTCGCCCCTGAATTTCAAGACATGTTTTATCCCCTTGGCAAAGAGCTGAAGCCAATTCATTTTTCTTGGAGCAATTAACTGATTAGGATTAAGTTTTCATGAAATCTGCTTCCATCCCATTCCCCATGCTGTTCACCTACAAAACGCATTTCCAGGGCATAAGAAATACCATGTCATCTAGGCCATCTAAGACAAAACAGTTGTCCTTACATCTCTAAGATTAAAAACTGCTATTGCGTTTCTCATGTGCTAGAGATGTGCATTAGTGTGTTATTTAAACATAAAGCAAGTGTCACTTGAATTTTCTCTGCTAGATAACAATTTCTTGGTATCAGATTAGCAAGTACTAAACAGAAAAGAAATCCTATTAATTATTCTGACATCACCTTTGGCAGCCCATTCCAGATTGCTAGTACTCACATTATATACACTGGTTGTCAAATTTGACAAGTATTAGAAACTTCAACAAGCTACTATAAAATTGTCAATTAATCTGTGAAGTCTCTATGACCTACATAGAAAAAAACTTTTGATAATTTGCTTTTGAGTAGGAAAGACACAGGCAAAAATAGGTAAAGTGTTGGCAGCCCAAGTTTTGATTTCCCCAGCGCAAGTCTGTAGCCATAATTCAGCTCCGTTGCCTTTAATTCCCTTTGTTAATGATCCCAAAGCACAGAACATACAAATCAAGCAACCAATATTCATAGCTGCTAAAATACATCAAAGTTACAGCGCAGATAAAACAAGTTTGTTTCTAGAGATGGAAAGATATAAAAGCTAGAGAAATCTGCTCTTCAGTGTCACTTCAGTGGTAGAGGAAATTTCATACAGACTGGTATTTAAACAAAAGGAGCGTTACATACAATTGATACAATTATCTGCAGGCATATTTCATTTCAGAAAGGCAAAAATAAGTCAGATATACAAAGCTGTAAGAGAAAGTGATAGTAAAAAAAATGATTAAGAGCATTAAACCTGAGTTCAGTGCAAACAATGCTGCTTATAGCTTGCAGAGTTAAAAGTTGCTATTTTGAAAGTTCTCATTTTACATTTCACAAATTTAAATTGAAAAAGTAGACATGCAAGTTTTCCTAGAAAAGACTATTCACACAAACTGTTAAACATTTTCATTACCACTAAGTGCAAATGTTTATGCATGTATTCTCCAGATAGCTTGTTTAATGAGAGACCAAAGAATGCAACCACTACAAAATGAGATCAATCACTGAACACTGTCTTGTTTTTTTTCCACACTTATTGTCACCTCATTTCTAGATATGACTCTAGAATGAAGCAAAAAAGTTACAGATCCTTACCTGCCACACCAGCTGAAATCATGTGTACCTGGGTAGAATCTGGATTGAAAATACTGTTCAACTTTTCCTTGCAGTTTGAGTAAGCAGCAAAATATATCGCTCTAAAATTAGAACAAAATCCAAGTTAAGTTACATTTTATATGTCAATACCCTTATGAGTAGTACCATTAGCTTCATTAAGTCAAGATGATCTTGGTTCAAGTCTTACTTAGTAAAAAACTACAAGGAATAACTCTTGCAAAGTAGTGGGACTATTCTAGGAATGGAAAAGAAAAAAGGAAGATCATACTTTACAAGTTTTTCTTCCACAACAACTTCAGTTAACAATTAGTGAGAGGATGGACAAATAATTAAAAATATGGCAGTGATTTTTGCAACACTAGCAAGTTTAGCCAGGTAAGGAGAACAGTGCTGAACTGAGAACTGAAGCTACAGAATTCTGTATTTTTTAAATAACAGATTACATTTGTTCTAATGGACCTAAACTAATTTCAATAGAGTTTTAATTTCAAGAGTACTAGTAACTATGTAGCTTTTTTAAAAAAAAACCAAACAGCACACTTAAATATTTATAATATTGTTCTAGCATTTAAGATGTAAATAGTGACAACTTGTCATTATACTTTATAAGTTGTAGTTAAAAATATTTACATTTTAAATGCTAGAGCAGCTGTGAAGCTGGGATCTGCATTCTGTTTCTTTAGTTCCATATTTAGAATAGAAAGATTTTTTCCCTGAATACACTACAAAAAAATCTGTAAGCTTGTACTACATTCAAGGCTGATCTGGTATCAAAACAAAGCTAGAGAGAAGTCACCATTCCAGTGCAATGTATTACAAAAATGCTTGTTTTCACTCATTAAGGCTTAAAAACATATTTTAAGCACAACTGAAGTTCACAACTAAGGTTCTAACTCATTTTTTTTAACCTTACAGACATCTCTCTACAAGAGGAAAAAACCCAACATGCACGTTTTCATGAACAGAACATTAACCTCATTAGCTGCGCAAACATGTTTTTCTTTATTACTAAAAAGATAAAGTGCTTGCTTCATGGGTGTAATTTCTAAAATGGAATCTGAACTCAGTTAAGTATACTGGATGTGTTATGAAACATGCCTCTCTACAGCTTATTTAAACAAAGAGCTGCTGTTAAATCCACTTAGCTAATGCTTAATTGAAATGAAGTACTGGATGAAGACAGAGTCAGCCGGAGGGGAATGAGGATGTGCTTATTTTTAAGACTTCACACATTATATCAAGTTGACATTTTTAATATTTCACCCGGAGGAAGAAGGGAAGGGAATTAGAAGATTTAACATAAAATTTACTGAAGTTTTTGTAATTGAGGATATTTTTCGCTGAATACAATAACTTGTAAAATGGAATCCATTGCTATATAAAAATTGCTGTTCAAGTAGTATCAGTGCTAAGCATTTAGATCAGACTGGACTATCAAGCAGAAGCATGGGCTCTTCAGATTAGGAAGTGCTAACACTCCACAGGTGTCAAGAACAAAGAAAGCTACTGGAATTAGATCAGCTTCTCCAAAGGGCAATGATAAGTTAGTCATCAGAAAATACCTCAGGTATTCCTAATTCCTTAAAAAATCTGCTAGAAGTACTCCAATTCCTGAATTACATTTTTCTTATTCATTCAAAGGATCTACAGAACAGCTTATCTGTCAGATCTAAGACGACAACAAATCGATGCAGAATAGAAAGTTCAGTTTAATAAGATTTTCCAGAAGTCTCTGAACCCATTAAACCAGAAAAGTTAAAATAATCTCCAACTGGGTGTGCAGAACACAGGAATGTATTCTCTTCAGACCAAAAAAAATTAAACAAACAAAAGCAAGGCACTAAGTCAAGGGAAGAATAAAACCTTTGTGGAATATGGTCCCTCTGCATAAAGACTCCTCTCTTAAACAGAATAGAAGGGAATAAAAATGGGCTAGAGAATGACTATAGCCTCATCCAGGATTAAGTAGTTACATTAGTTTTACTGTTTTGTTTCCAAACTCTTTGTTAGGTATTCTCCTACCTTTGGACTGAACTTAATCTAATACTTGTATGTAAGGACCAATTCAAACTTGGGCATAATCTGCACCTCACCGACTGCCAGCACCCACCAAACAGGCAGAGTATTTGTGCTGATCCAGAGCAACTGACAGCAGCAGTACCACTGCCAATTAGATCAGATTTACATCCTCATCCACTGCACACTCTGACACCGTCCCAGTACCGCTTGGAGTCCAGCCCACTGCTGGACTTGCTTTCTCTGGGACAGCTCTGAAGTGTGCCATCCTACCCAGTCTTGCCCTTTTTGAAGCTTCAGAACAGGCTTCCTACTGCAGGGGAACAGTAGTCTTGTGCTTCACCAAAATTCAGGAAGTATGACCCAGTGTTTTGAGGCTGCAGTCACACAATCTCTTCCTGATGATGATGGATTAAACTGAAAGCTATGGCTATCTTTGCATTTTCAGAGGTACAAGCTTCTGGACAGGGGCATCTCCTTAGGCATTTTCTTTCTTAACTGGACAAAACTCTGCATAAGGGATGGCACACAACAGTAAGTACTATTACAGTAGCATAGAGAATAGTACATGCTGAGACAGTGGGTGCAGGGATGGGGGACTGGAGCTGCTGAGTACGAGTGGCTCTATTTTTCAGATAATGAAATTACCCTAGGAACAAAAAGTTATTTGCTATCAAGTAGTTTCAACTGCAGATGCAAAATTCACTTTAAATAAACCTTAAATCCCTTAAATAATGCAGACCAACCTAAGTTTCGTCAAAGTTATTTCATACACTGTATTTACCTGGAAGGAGCAACGCCTACTAAATTAGGACCCAGCCCTCTAAACAGAGAACGAGGACCTTCCTTTTGCAAGATCATCCTAGAAAACAAGAAAGCAACAATAATGTAACACTCACAAAAATTAATGAATACACTGACCCCCATAACTATATTTTAAGTTCTGCTTTATTCTGTGTAAAACTTTCATAACTGACAATGCAGTGCTGACCACAAAAAATTAGCCATTTCCTAGAATCAGGATAAAATAAAATGTCATTATTGCTTTACAAGTCAGAAATCCAGGAGCTAACTGCAGAAGTAAAGCCTTATGATGTCAATACAGACTTACCTCAAAGACAGGAACACATATGTACATGGAGTTATCTGTCATTAGGAAGTTAAACAAAGTGCCCTTTTATCTGGGAGAAAATACTGAGCACGGAAATGTTCACATTCCTGTAGGTTCTAGATTGTTCAGAAGACAAAAATATTTGCTTCTATTCTACATTCCTTTCATCACCCATTATCTCCCAATGTTTGGGGAACGTTTTGGGGTGGGAGGGACAGGCAGTGAAGGACAAGAGAGGAGGAGAGGAAAGAGACTTAGGAAGGCTCAGTTACAGCAAGTCATCTGCCTTCTACAGCAACTCAGCAAGATGTTAGCTGTGCTTACTGCTTATCATGCCCAGCCAGTGACATGTTTTGCAGTCTGTTATCTACTCTTCTCAGAAAGACAGAAACCTCAACATGGCTTTGCGTGTGCTACCCTAGTTTGATTCTACAAGACTCCTGACAGTATACGAAGTCACACATCAGAAGTTAGAAGAAAGCAGCCTTTCAGATATGAAGTCTTGCCTTCCCCATAAACAATTTACATCCACTAAGCACTCAACTAGGAACCCCGTTATTCTTTCTGTAACATATTGTGATTATTTTGACTACAGCAAAAGGAAACTGAAACCTCCAGTATGAGAAGCAGCCCTTCCTTGAGGCTGGCAGGGATTCTCTTATCAGTTCAGAACTGCTGCCTGTATGCTCCTACCCAAGCACTGCTGCTGGACTGTGGAGCCTGTGGTTTTCCCTTTTCAACTCATTCCAGAAAAGACAATCCTTAGCTCCTCGTGAAAGGTAACTCACTTAAGTTTGAGATTCACTGAAAAGGGAGTGTAACCCATGCAAAGTCACAGTCACAGTACATCCCTGACATCTCATGGTAC
This sequence comes from Tetrax tetrax, assembly GCA_009806455.1. Lineage (NCBI taxonomy): Eukaryota > Metazoa > Chordata > Aves > Otidiformes > Otididae > Tetrax > Tetrax tetrax. The sequence continues at coordinate 311,288 of WHYT01016523.1, forward strand.
CAGGGGCACTATAAACACAGCTCTGGAAAGACTGCTTCGGTGGCAGGGGAGTGTCACCTTCCATCTTTGTGGGATTTACAGAGAAACATAGGGAGATGAGTAGCAAATCTGAGACCTCAAATGAGGCAGCACTAGTACTTAAGTGTTTGCAATACCTATTCCATGTTACTGTGGTTTTTAGAAAGAGTTGAAAACCATTATGCAGCAAGGTACACTGGCACAGTAAGAGGATATCCATTAATATTCAGTTAAGCTAAATCAATCTGTCCAGCAATCTAGACACTAATCAGACAGGGTATTTTAAAAAGTACAGTAGGACATGGGAAGAGAAACAAAGACTATCTGCATCCCATCACCGCAAATTGCTCTTGCAATTGCTTTAGAACCAGATTTCAAGTTAATTCTTAACTACTGCACTAGATGTTGCAAAACAGAACTCTTATTGATTTAGAAACACTGGCCAATACACACAAATAGTTCTCCTGCATATTTCTTCTTCAAAGAGACATGCATGATAATGACAAGTCAATTACTCAATAAAGCAAACTACCCTTGTATAAATGGCTATTTTGTTTGGCATTTACTATCAGAGCAAACATGTAAAAGCTGTCTATAGGATATTCCAAGCCTATTCTGATTTCCAGTAGCTGATTCACTACAGCTCTGCTGTTAATCAAACTGAAAGTTTACATTTGTTATAAGAAAAAAATAAAGTGGTAGTTCTGCATTTACCATCACTACTTAGGAATGCTAGCATATAATGTGTCCAGCAACAGCTTCGCTTTGTGTCCATAACCATTAGACATCGTTTCACTATGTGGGTAGTTTTGCTCCACAGCAATAATTGGAGTACTGAACACACAGTCAAAAGCATATTTGAAATACAAGTGAGATATCTGTGCACCCAGTGAGTTTTGGGGACATCATTTGGAGCTGTGAGTTGTACAGGGTATGCTCTGGCTAATTCAAGGTACAAACTTGAAGGACATTCAAAAAAGTGAAATCTGAAACTTAATTACCATTAAAAGGCAAAACATGAAAAGTCATCTCATAGTAGCATCATGACAGACAGGCTGAATCTTTCATACAGATTTGTCCAACATACCCCTTTCCTCCCTTCCCAAAATGAAGAAAAATCTAGTAATATGTGCACTCACTTCAAACAATGGAGAGGTCCGGGAGAAACTCTAGTTACTCGATTGATGCTAGCACCATTCACAGTGTTGAGATGGACTTCAGAGATGTAGACAGTCACAGAGGAGGACTGCAATCGTGTTTTCACAACTTCCAGGGGACATGTCAGAATTGCACCAACAGTACCTCCACATCTGCAAAAAGAAATAGCATTATCACATTCTTCACTGCCAAGAAACTGAAGGATATGTTCTCATAAGACTAACCTTATACTCAACACAGTCAAATTGCAAAAGGCGAAGAAACAACTGGAACATGTGTGAATGTTTGTTTCTCACCCTTGAAGGCAAGCCAACTGTTAAGTCAGTTTGTTAACCCTACAACTTTGAGTGAAAATTTAAACAGAAAAAATCAAGTTTCCCGAAGTAGTGAAGGGGCAATCTTCAGTACATGCTGTTCGAATCAGTTCTGTCAAGTGGCTCAGTATCTGAAATGTTTAACTTCTTATGGTAAATTTTAACTTTTTTTTGAATGTTTAGTGCACTCTTGACCACAAACAAGGTGCCAAAAATCCTTCAGGGTAGAAAAGACTTAAGCACTGTGCACACTGGGCTACATGCAAAAACTGTGGTATGGTGATTTAATAAGAACAAAATACTTGGGAAGATATCTTCAAAACTCCATTTGTATTTTGGGCATTGTACTGTGAAAGCAATGATTCTGAGTGTTTCCTGAGTTCTGCCCATTAGAGCAAGACAGACCAGGTAACAGAGTAAAACCTGGGAAGATAAAAGAGCTTTAAGTAGCTAACCAGGTGAAGACTTGCAGATTTTGCTTCAGTCTGCCACTCGTTTCTCTGGGCAAGCCAAGGCAAGCCATGCACGATTCGTGCTGACAGTGGAGTTAGTCCCATTCTGCTAGAGCAGAACACAGCCGAGAACATACTGCCCTTCAGCAGCTCTGCTCAGAGAATTCACCTGGTGCCTGCTCATAACCAATTTCATATCCACATTCCTATCTGGTTAACTACGATCACATACAGCCTCTGAGGGGAAAAAAAATACCAAATCCACAAATTCTGATGCGAAGACAACCCTAAATTCCTTGACATTACCATTACAAAAGTCGTCCTCCCTTTGAACCTTTTCTGAGATCAGTATTCTTAACCTTGCCAAATACCCTTCTTAAAACTATGACCAGGACATTATATACACCCTTAAAAACCCAAAAAACAAAAACCAAAAAACCCTCCAAAACCCTCAAGAAAACAAAAAAACAAATGAACAGACTTACATGAGAGAATTAATGACACTCAGTCTGAAATCCACTAACACACAAATACAATTTGTACTAAATTCAAAGGGCCCAGCATTCACTTCTCTAATGCAAAAACTGGAGCTGATGTTGGATTCTGACAAGATAGTTATCAGCTTTTTTTGTAATATGAGAGGCTCAAACACCCCCAAAACCTTTAACAAGCTGTAAGACTTGTTCAATAGTATTTTTTAAATAATGTCTTCCAAAATGCAAAGGATAGTTCAGTACAAATTAGGAGTAATAGCTAAGACTCAAGACCTCCTACTTTCATAGGAAGGGTAGCTTTTAGTCTGCTGACTCTCTTCTACTGCAGGGAATATCAGAAATCACAACCAGCATTGTTAGCACAGCACTACATCCTAAAAAACTAATCTATTATTTGAACTGACAATATCAGACAGCTGCAGAGTAGGATGACGTTTGATGATGTTCACTTAATGCTCCAGTTAAATCTAGCAACCTAGAGGTATCCTATTACTAAGCCTAAAGGCATCTTGTCCCACCCCAACTCCAACATTAGACTGAAGTCTACTCTTCCAAGTGTTAATTGAGTACAGAAATCCAGTTTCTCTGTCAGTCTGGAAAAAAGTTCTCACAGAAAGATAGACAAGTCTTCCAACACATACTGTATGCGTGCAGTAACAGACGCAGCTTTTCGAGTAGTATGTTTAGAACACCTCTGAATGAGCAATTCACTTGTCTGCTCTTTTAATGGTAAGCTACAAATAGACTTTTAAAAATAAGAGTTGCAGTAAGAAACAGACTAGATGTGCTAATATTTTTTTTTAGCTAGCTTTCGAAGCCACAGGAGCCTGTAACACGTTAAGGTTCATGACATGAATAACACTTAAGAGCCACAGGTAGGCCAGCCTTCAAAACAACTTGACATGGAGCTTTAGAACTTGAACGTCTTCAAATTCAAAACATACAGCAAGTTGCTGTGCTTCCAGCAGTTCAACACCAGACACTGCTGTATGGTAATATGCCTGTGCAGGCCATGTAGGAAGTTAGCTTTAGAGTTTATTTCCTTTCTTGCAACCCCTCCATTTTTCATCCTGTCAAGCCAAGTCCCTTTAGTATCCTTCTGCATTTGATTTTGGCCAGGTTACACGAGGACTTATTTTCAAGCAACAGAAATACCAAGAGAAAGTAAGTGGTATGGTTTATATTAATGAGATAAATACTACGGAAGGGAATGGAAAGGAAGAGAAAAAAAAAAAAGAACAGTCTGCATTATTCAACAGGGCTTGGAATTTGGAGCCTTTAATGCTACTGGTTCTACAGATATATTGCACTGGAAAAATTTTCCCAAGTTGAAGATTAACACTGACGTGGAGCTTGTATCCCGCATGCTCCGCTGTACCATACCCAAAATCACGACAAGGGATGCCCAACTGCAACAGCACTTCTGTCAGACACTCACCCTGGATGGGTCAGGATACTTCCTTCAGCAATGGATTACTACATTTCTAGGGAAAAGAGCAGGCATACAGCTACTCAGTGTTGCTCTTTCTAAGCCTTCCTACAGCAGTGACACCCAGTGCAGTGATATCCAGCTGATGTAACACCATCATAGTGCTAATGGTTCTATATTGCTCACAGAGAAGCCTTTGCAAAATCCCCAATTTCTACTCCTGTCAAAATGTAATACTTCACTTTCCTAGCCCTCAAAAAAGCCACATGTAATAAAGAATGCTCCTGAAACTGCAGGAGTTAAAGAAACCGTCCCCAAATTTTGAAGAACCAGACCTTGCTCACTAGTCACAAGATCCACTGAGTTTGAACTGAAGCACTAAATGAAAGCGTAATCCACGAACTACACTGATTTATCTAGTTCACTTGAACTTTAAGATAAATACTGCCAAGCTTGACAAAAATCTGTTTATGAGAAACTGTCCATAAACATAGCTTGCAGGTAAACAGAGAAGAGAGAATTCAATAACAATGCACCCTGTACAAATAAGCAACTTCTAAGCAGCATGCCAGCTGTTTGTCACCAGCATCAATGACAGTGTATTTTACTTAGAAATCTATTTCCAGCTTTGCTTATTTAACATACTACTGAAAATACTGTGAAAGAGACAGCTCCTTCTTTGTGCTCAAGTCCTGGCAGGCCATTAACAGCCAGGCACCAGCTCCAGCTTAGCAAATGCATTCTATAAATTGCCAGCAGACTGCCACCACCACTCCTGCTGCCCTCCTCACTGGCTCAAACCAAGGGGAGGTTTTTTAGTTTTGTGGCTTAACACAAACTAGGGAGTAGCACAGTTAGGAAAAGCATTTTTTAAGAGTTAGGAAATTATTCCATTTCTTCTTCTCAATAACACAGGTGGGATTTTGTAAACAGCTTAGGAACTCTCTACTACCTAAAACCACCCTGAGCTTCAACATCTCCAGTCACATACCAGGCCCAACAGCTGTGATTTGTGAGAACACTAACTAATGTGTAACTTTCTCCATGATTAAATAAGTTTCACCTGGTAGAGTAGGTAAGCAGATACACTCCTGCTGACAGAGTATAAACTGGAAGCAAAGAAGGGCTAAATCTGAGACACTCCTGTGTCTGAATGTTCACAGCAATTCCTAACAAATGCTTTTCAGAAGACCACTTGCTCATCTTACCTATCCTAAATTTGACATTTGCCCTTAATCAGTGCTTACTACAAGCCTTTTTTTTCAGTTTTGCCAAGTAAGTAAGAAAAACTTGCAAAGCTGACTTTCATCAGAAACACTTGATCATACAAGAATCCACCTGTAGGTCCCAAGTAATTTGAAAGGCACACGACAAAGATCAGTAGGTTAATCCATAAAAACCCACATAGGTAAATAAGGAAGATTAAAGTCCCACTACTATTAAAACAATCAAGATAGAGAACTGAATCTGCAGCTTAAACTGTACAAGAAGACATAAGACATTGCACTCAGTGAAATAGATACAGAGCCACAGTCATCATCTAACCTGCAGGACTGGGACAAACTTAACACACCATCAGTAAAACAAAGAACAGTCATCTACTCAACTTTTCTTGGACAGAAGAATCTAGGAAGATGGCAATGCTCTCCTATACTGCAGCTTATTCCAGAAAGCCCCCATTAAATAAATCACCAAAAAACATTTAATTTGATCCCTAATGTGCATTTAGAAGTCCATCATAGAATCATAACGGTTGGAAAGGACCTTGAAAGTCCTTCTAGTCCAATGCCCCTGCAAGGAGGGGATAGAGGGAACTATTTAAGCTTTAAACTCTGCTAGCAATTTCACTAGATAGCAATGTAGGTACAGTATTGACAACCATTTTCCCCAGATAAACCTGTATTATTTGAGACACTGCAAGGAAAGAAATATGCACATGCTTCAAAAACTTAATCCTGTTTGGCATTCAAACTCCAGGTTCTATTTCCAGAGATGATTGCAAAAGAAAACCTTCTTTTATTATTCCAACTTGAGAGTATCTGCCAAGGAATCACTGCCTTATTCCAGAGTAGTTGAGTATCTTCTACTGTTACCTTACATCCCTGTAAGTAAAGGCAGAGATAGATCCACCATGGATCAATGTCCCTACTTCAGCCACTGGACTGCCCATAAATTCTCCAAAGTAGATTAATATTTCTAATGCTAGTGTCAGCTGACCTAGAATTGAAGCTGTCAATACAAGATATTACTACTCCTTCAGCTAATTATGTATTTTATACATATAAAAGACAAGGCTGCATAGTGCTAGTCTCTAGTTCACCTTTCACAGTATTTGTAACCACAGCCTCAAAGATAACCCTTGACCCTGTTATCTTGGGTCTGCATTCACTGATGCATTTTACCAGCTGTTTCTCTTTCCTGTATGAAAATGAAAGTACCATGCAAACAGAAAAATAACTGACCTCAAAATCCCATCAAAAGAAACAAAACGTAAGCCACGTGCAAACACAACTCTCTTCACCACTTACTGCAAATTCAGGTCCCAACAGCAGTTTCATAGAGCTGTCTTACAACACAGGAGTAACTCTCACCTCAACAGGTACAGTTGCAGTTTTGGATATTAAGCTCACAGTATCCCTCTTTTGAGGGTATTTAAGCACTTTAGCAAGTACAACTTTCAGAAACAGCAAAAATGGATCTCATTAATTCTGAATTTTGAGTATTTCTGTTATTATACTACTAAACTTGTATCTTAAGTATTGATGACAACTAGGAGTACTGGCAGCCAGAAACCCTTAACCTCCTTTTCATAGATTTGTTTCTTTGCTGAAACTTAGAAACTGTAAGTTAAGCTAACATTCTTAAACTAAAAATACTAATCAAACTTGCTATTTCTAATTAATAGCATAAAAATAAAATTCCCCCGATGTGCTGACACATAGAAACCTACAAGCAAAAACAGGAACACCACCACAAGGGGAACAAGCATCACTGGGTTCCATTATCCAAAACAAACATCAACATGTGTAGTAGTTTCTATTAGGAACCAGGGTAAATAAATATTTACAACACTACTTGTGTTAAGTAAAAACAGCTGAAAACAGTCATCCAGAAGGAAAGGAGAAAGACAGCAGCTTCACAGTTTCTCAAGTACTGACAGCCATTTTAATGCAGTTTGGTAACCTCATGGAGCAAAACCCAAGCTACTCAGCACTTTAAACAAACACTGTCTTATTCCCCACAGAAGAGTATCGGAACACAAAAATAACTGAAGTCTGGACAGGAAGGTACTAACCTTCTCTTATGCTTTATAACAGGAAGAGCTCATTCTGAAATTCAGCCAGGGTTATGCCAGGAATGTATTTTACGGTAGAGAGGAGTCCGAGTGCTTGGCAACTCAGTTATGGCTCAAGCGGCTATTTTATGAAAGGGAGTAAAAGTCATCACACTACCTACTACATTATTATCTGCTTAAATCAAAAAACCCTGAGCATCTTTCACCTTTACTTCATACATTTCAACAGTATCTGAGCTTTCTGGATAATTCCAACATTTATCTTACATATGTTTTCCAAGTCTTCGCTATTTCAGCCACCGCAGAGATTTGCTAAGAACCTCTGTCAAAGAGTGATTTAAATTAGAGATCAATTTGAGACAGCTGTATAATCAGGACAAATAAACAGAGACTCCTCCATACACTCCCTCATATATTAAATTAGAAAATAGCCAACTGCCTGCAAGAAACACCTTAAGAAATAAACCTCAGACCATCCAACCTTGAACTCAGAAAAGCAGCTGTCCAACTCCTAATCCAAAACCATCCCTCCTTTTGCTAAGGAAACAAAGCCCAGGCAAGTTCCCATGCCCTGACAGAAGTTTATACAACACAGAAATACTGCCATAAGCTTTCTGGAAATGAAGAATAAATAAATCATTAAACCCTGGAAATTATTTTTGTAGCCAACATCTGAATTTTCATTCAATGCATCGATTAAGACTGCGAGCAGCTACATCCAAAACATTCATCTTCCCTATAAAGCAAAACATTAAGGACTTTCTACTACTTTTTTTTTGTTGTTTTAAGTAGTCTGATAACTAGAAAAGCATGTAACTGTGTAACTTAGAAACTTGCACCAAAATGTTATTCTAAAGCCTACATTTCAATCACAAGACTTTGTATTTTAAAGATGCAGAACATTCAATTGATTCTTCTTGGTTTGGAATAAAAGCACCTGAGTTTATACTACCAACATGTTGTCTACAGTGACAACTGTTGACATTTGACTAGGAGATGGAAAAACAGAAGATATGCCAAAAAACCTTACAGTTTGATTCCTGAAGCAGAAGAGTTCTGAGCAATGCAACCAAGTAGCTCAGAATGGAAAAAAAAAAATAAAAAAATCAAGAGTTTCACCTGAAGTGCAATTTTGTATCATGGTCCAACACCACAGGCGCCCAGCTAGCTCCTGCTCTAACAAGGACATGGTACTCCTGGCAAACGGGGCTGTGGTAACTGCATGGCTTGCATAAGCAGAACCTGACAAATAGAGGCATCATGACAAAATACGAGCTACATAAGTGACTTCAAATGTGTCACAGTATGAAACTGAACTCCAGGTACACTCATGATCCCTTCAGGTATGCTCCCTGCACAATGGGAGTTTTGAATACAGCCTGGAAAGCTACGCTTAAGTGTAGTCTCTGTAGGTGACAGCAAAGCTATTCACAGAACCAATTGCTTACAAATTCTACCAGTTAAAATTGCTTTTTTAAGGAATATCTTCTTAAAAAGTCAGTAACTTTTTTTTATTAAACATGAATTCTTCATTTTTCTCTTATTTTTTCCTACAATTGTGATGCTTTTCTCACGCTATGTATTTTCTACCTCTAAACGTGATAGCTGTTATTTTTACACATAGAACTTCAGAAGATACCCTATTTCTAAAGTCAAGAAGGTCTAAGTAGTACATGGGAGAGATTGCATGTAAATTAACAAGTACTTTGTCGATGTATTGGCTAATGCTAGTCCAGCAAAATGACCTTTCTTTTCCAGAAAAAAAAATGCACCAACTCAATTCAAAGACAGTGCTAGAAACTACATTAAAGTAATTCCAAAATGAATACTAAATTATTTCTTTTTAGACTTATGAGTTAGTATTACTACCATAACATATTGGTTGCATTTACTATTAACATGTGGTTATGAAAAGAGATAGGATTCTTAAAAATCACTTTAGAAAAACAAAACAAGTAGTAATTGCTGAGTAACTCCCTCATCATCACTGCTCCAGTGGCCAGCACTGCTAAAAGAGTCTGTCAAACCTGTTGGAAAGTTTTAAGGATGTAGAGATAGAAAAAAACCAAACTTACAGAAATATGAAACTAACTCCCAACATAAACTTGTAATGACCCGGAACTATTGCAGTTTGACAGTTGATGAATTTCTCAGGAAACAAGTCAGGCAGCCACAGAAAAATCCCAGGATGGCCCCACCTACATTACTGAAACAGCAATGTCATCAGCTACAGTTTCATTATAGAAAGCAGGAATTGAAGATTGAACATAAAGATACCAAAAAATGGCCAGCAGCCTGAGATAGTCATTTTTCCATACAGTCTCCAGTGAAACCTAAAGGAAAGCAAAGCTTCATCCCTTTTTCTTTAAGTTTCACTGAAGACTACAGACTACTCAGGTGATCTATAGCCCACCGTGCTCGCAAGAAGTCATGACATGACCCTGAATAACTCATCTACTGCTAAATGTGAAATGCACACTGCTACCTTTGCTGAACTAAGGTTACAAGAAACATGTGGCTGGCACACGAGGAAGTGGCATTCAGCCTTTTCCTCACAGTATAACCCTTGACCATCTGGCCAAGCAGCTAACCATGGGCCAGACTTCTCTGCAAAAAATAGGAATGCACAAATCGAGCTGAGCCATCTTCATCTGGTCTTAAGTTTCAAATTTACAAACCTGTCTCCATGCATAATTCTGCCTAGTAATCTCCCCTGTGCAGAGCTATCAAGTTAAACCGCTACGATAAGTCAGCATTCCTTCTATGGCTTTTCTGAATGTTTACAAGGATCTGAAGCCCACAGTAAAAAGTACCTCTTTCTGTATCTTGGGCCTCCTGATGCATAATTTCTCTCCTCTTAAACAGAGTGCCAGAAATTCAGCGAGTGAAAAAACACCCATGTAAGCACTAGATCAGATGCATAATGCTGGAAACTTGCAAAGTGTGCCAGAAGCAGAGAAAGTGCAGGTGCATATTTAACTCACCTAGACCTACCCAAAGTAAACGCTACATTATTTTTCCACCTCAAACACCCCAGTCCAAAGGCAGTGAGTTCTTTTTGTCAAGGAGGAGCACCACACGTAAATCCAAGCTTTAAGCTCTCTCTTGGGATGCAAAGTTTGTTCTCGGTCGGTCACTTCTCCACAGCCATGCTAACCACCCAAATACACTTCTATAGCTAAGCCAAAGAGGATCCCCAGCTTTCTCTATCCCTAGAGGGAACACAGGCTGTGGGACTGCATACATCCCCAGCATTACAAAGCTTAAAAACATGAGGACAGACTAACACCTGTGAAGGTACAAGAGTTACCTCAAACCTAAGCAAGGCTACAAGGGCCACATCTTAACTTCTAGCTATATCCTTCCCTCCAGTTTCTTCTGTCTTCGTGGGTAGAAAGCTGCACGACTGTGTCAAGCCCCATACCTAGAAGCAGCACACAGCAGAGCATTGAAGTGCATGCAGGTAACACAGCAGCCCTCTGACAACAGTGTGACCGTTTCTGGGCCGCCGAGCGGGCAGGGACGTTGGGGCAGCACCCCCGAGGCGGCAGGGGAGCCCACTCACAGGGGGCTCAGCGCGTTTCCCCACGAGAACATCAGATCAAGGACAAACTCCCGGAACAGCAATCAAAGGCCGCGGGCTCTTTCAAGGGAAACATTCATCCCCCTCCCTTCCCCTAAGGGCCCAAGTCCCACGCGTGACCAAACGCAACACCCTGGGCCGGGCCCGGCGGCCTGCCCGCGGGGCTGGGCCCCACCGGCCTGGGGCGGGCTCGGGAGGGCCCGAGGGCAGCGGGTGGCACCGCCACAGCCC
>WHYT01016524.1:0-35359 GCA_009806455.1 Tetrax tetrax
GGCGGATGAAGTTGCCAAGCCACTGGCCATCATATTTGAGAAATCGTGGAGGTCTGGTGAGGTCCCTGACGACTGGAAGAGAGGGAACATAACTCCTATTTTTAAAAAGGGAAACAAAGAAGAGCCAGGGAACTACAAGCTGGTCAGCCTCACCTCTGTGCCTGGCAAGGTCATGGAGCAGATTCTCCTGGAAACCATGCTAAGGCACATGGAGAGCAAGGAGGTGGTTGGTGACAGCCAACATGGCTTCACGAAGGGCAGATCATGTCTGACTAATTTGGTGGCCTTCTATGACAGGGTGAGAGCATCAGTGGATAAGGGACAAGCAACGAACATCATCTACCTTGACTTGAACAAGGCATTTGACACTGTCCCACGTGACATCCTTATCTCTAAACTAGAGAGGCATAGGTTTGATGGATGGACCACTCGGTGGACAAGGAGTTGGCTGGATGACTGCACCAGAGAGTGGTGGTCAACGGCTCGATGTCCAAGTGGAGTCCGGTCACGAGTGGTGTCCCTCAGGGGTCCGTGTTGGGCCCGGCCCTGTTCAGCATCTTTGTCGACGACATGGACAGTGGGATAGAGTGCACCCTCAGCAAATTCACTGACAACATCAAGCTGTGTAGTGCCATTGACATGCTGGAGGGGAGAGATGCCATCTGGAAGGACCCTGATAGGCTGGAGAGGTGGGCCTGTGCCAACCTCATGAAGTTCAACCAGGCCAAGTGCATGGTCCTGCACCTGGGTTGTGGCAATCCCAGGCACAAATACAGACTGGGTGGAGAATGGATCGAGAGCAGCCCTGAGGAGAAGGACTTGGGAGTGCTGGTGGATGAGAAGCTCAACATGAGCCAGCAATGCACCATTGTGGCCCAGAAGGCCAACCGCATCGTGGGCTGCGTCAAGAGGACCGTGGCCAGCAGGTCGAGGGAGGGGATTCTGCCCCCTCTGCCCTGATGAGACCCCACCTGGAGTACTGTGTCCAGTGTTCCGGAGCCCCCAACATAAGAAGGACACGGACCAGTTGGAGAAGGTCCAGAGGAGGGCCTCCAAGATGATCAAAGGGCTGGAGCACCTCCCCTGTGAGGACAGGCTGAGAGAGTTGGGGCTGTTCAGTCTGGAGAAGAGGAGGCTCCAGGGAGACCTTATAGCGGTCTTCCAGTACCTCAGGGGGGCCTGCAGGAAAGATGGGGAGAGACAGTTCAATAGGGCCGGTTGTGATAGGACGAGGGGTAATTGTTTTAAAATAGAGGGAGGTAGATTTAGATTGGATATTAGGATAAAATTTTTTACAATGAGGGTGGTAGAAGACTGGCACAGGTTGCCCAGAGAGGTGGTGGATGCCCCATCCCTGGAAATGTTCAAGGCCAGGTTGGATGAGGCTCTGAGCAACCTGATCTAGTCAGGTATATCCCTGCTCCTTGCAGGGGGATTGGACTAGATGACCTTTGAAGGTCCCTTCCAACTCTAACCATTCCATGATTCTATGATTCTGTCAGGAAGAAGGGACCCTGTATGACAGAGGATGGTCACACCATCTGGTGTGCAGCCAGGAGGCATTTGATGATGCTTCCATGACTATTTGGGTAGTTTAGAACAGAAGTTCTCTGGCAAGCTTCAGCAAAGGGCAGATGGACATATACATCCTCATATTCACCACTGTGTGTGCGACAGCTCATGTATTTTAGTCGTAGGATGGATATGCATTTTGATCATGGGAGAAGCCAGAACTGCTCATGTCCGTTTAGAAGGTTAGGCAGCCTGACTCTGGCAAACAATCATACTTTTTTTCTCTATATGGTGTTAATATTTCCACTCTGGGATATACAGAGGCTTTAGAATCTCAGGAAGAGCTATTTGTGTAAATTACCAAGCAAATCAATGGTATGTGCATTCCAAGGACTCATAACTCAGGCAGAAGGAAAAAAAAAGTCATCAAATTGCTCAAAGGAACTTGTTTAGGGTGGCAATTTCCTTTCCATATTTCAGCTCTCTGTCTCCAGCTATTCAGGCTGTCTAAAATAAATCACTGTCTTTTTTTTTTTCTTCTTCTTTTTTTTTTTTTTTTTTTTTTCCTGAACAATGCGGGAAGTGTGATTAGTTTGTTTGTGCTTACTCTTTTCTTTTTTTTTTAATTGTCCTTTTCCATAAAACCAAACAAAACCTATGACTGTTTCTGTTGACAATTCGATCCTAAGACTTAAACATGCAAAAACTTTCAGTCGGCTTTAAGTATTATTTTAACCAGGAGAAGTCAAAATAGCTTAGCTGTTTTACCCACCACTGGAATGTAACACAAGCTATGTACACAAACCAGGCCTCACATATTAAAAAACATCAGTAAGAAGTAAGATCCTTTCCCCTCTTTAGGAGCTACAGACTTCATCTTACATTGGAAGGACGCTGAGTCCAGACTTCTGTTAGGTGGCCTCATCCCAGACAGCGATGAGTCCATGTAAAATCATAACCAGTTGTGGCAGGGGGGTTTGCCAAAGCTGAGTATATTTCTCTTTGAAGTACCGTTGGTGAGGAGCATGTTTTATTACGCATGGTGTTAACACCAGTTCAAAATTTTAACTTCTTTTTCATATTAAGATAAGAAATCATGTCCATGAGAGCTTGAGACCAGCTTTTTAACTACAAGCTGCAACTGCTTTTTTCTCAAATGAAATAAAGGCATGCTTGGGAGCAGGAGACCAAAAGGATGTTTCTCAGCTAAAAGGCAGGCAGAATAAGCTTGGCTTGTCACCAGGTTGCACTGAATTTGACAAATGAAATTTCATTAGAAGTGCAGAGGTGGTTGTGAAACTGCCAGTAAATAACTGTCTCCCCAGAGTCTCACACTTTTTCCAGAGTCTATTTTCTCTTTGGACTCCATTCTGCCAGGGACAATATTGTAAAAGCAAAAACCAGAGCAGAGCATCAGAGTTAGAAGTTAGTAGATAATAAAGGTCAAATGTATTTTTTCCAGGAGCTACTGGAATTTAGGCCATTATTTATCTTTTCTTCCTCCCTTTGTGCTTTCTCTCACAGTTGTTACTATTAATGGGTCCAAGCCAAGGCCATGAATCTAGGCAAATTTGGGGATGGTTCCAGAGCTAAATTGTGTAGCTGACCATTTTCCCTTTGATGACCCAAAACAAAACTCAAGCGCCATCCCCATGACCCTATGCTTTGAAATGCTTGGAGCTGTTTCAGATCTGGATTTGAACTTCATGGCTGATGACCCTCTCTAGTCATCATCCTTAAGTAATTCAAAATAGAAATTAAATGCATATCATCATTCATCCCACCAAACTACATCTGTGCATGAAGCTACTTTTGCTCTCTCAGGCCATTACAAACCCACGAGGTATCTCTCCTCCTGGCTGTTACTGAGCAAGGAAAAAGGGTTCTTTGTCTTGTTTCTTGCTGCTTCTCTAAGGAAGGTTTTCTACTCTTTCTGACTCAGGGATGTAAGACACCTCCATTTCCAAACAGGAGGCTCTATCATGACAGTTTGTGTTTTCTTTAAGGATTAACTGTTGAGTTTACTCTTCTGTACCACCCCTCGCTGCTCCTCAGCTGGAATGTGGGCTTGGGTGGCCCTGACAATGCAGCTTCTTTTCCTCTGAAGCCAAGGCAGGAGGGCTAGTCATGGTCCAAAGTGTGGAAATGCAGCTTTCCTGCGTGGATGGGCCGAGACTGGCTCAAGGGAGCACCCGAGCTCTTTTCACAGGAGGCTTCCCTCTCAGTGACACAGTCTGTATCTCTTCTTACAAATGACACTCTGAAGGATACCTACAACTGAAAACACGTGTATCTGTGTCTGTCTCTTTGTTGTTAGATGCAATTTTGATCATGTGTAGAGACGTTTTGTAAGTTAACTCTTTTCTTCCCTGCATGCAAGGAAAGAGCTAGCTTTTCTTGGTAGGAGGTAAAAACAGGTGTATGAAACACTTGTTTCTGAAGTGCATAGCAATGTCTCCAAATGGATGAGAGATGGAGGTACCCTCAGATTCATTCTCTAGTTTTCTTTTTAGAATCTTCAGATCATGTGTTTTGGGCAAAATTCATACCTATTGCTGTCAGATGGGCAGAGCTGGGATTTCAGCTCCCTAATTTGGTCAGTAGTTTAGTTTGCTGGGAAACAAGTCCTGTGTATCACATGCTTCAGCTGATGAAATCAGCAGAACTTTACCTTCTCTCATCAGGCCATGTTCCACCTCTCACTAGTGTAAATGGAAATCATTAAGGCGACAGTTTATGTGAAGAGGATTTAAGTTATAGAGAGAATAGAGCTCTGGTCTTTGCTCCTCCAGGTTTCCCAAAGCCACAAATGCTTGCAGAACTAATATGAAGAGCGTATTTCCAGTCTAGATGAAGTTGGAGGACTCAGTTTCTTGGTCCAACTTCTGTTTTCTAGAACCTTAATTAGAACTTTCAAAAATAACTGTTAACTCAGATGCTTTGCCACTGCTCTCAGTAGAAGGTAATCCTACATGACCTTCTACAAATCCCTTTTAATTAGACTCTTTCCCAGAGTACACCATGCCAGCAGGTGATTAATACATTAATCTTACTGTATTTGCAGCTGATTCTTTATTCTTTCTCTACAGATGGAATTTAATTTTGAGGCCACATGAAGTTTTAGGTCACAATCATCTACTGTAAAATCTATTCTCACGCTTAGAGAATCTAGTCACATTTTGGGAAGGGCAGAGGGGGGATGATCTAAAATAAATTCTTGCAGATGATATTGCACAAAACACCATGCATAATTGCACACAACAACATACACAATGCTGCCAGCAGTCCTGCTGCTTAAGAACAAAAACTGTCTCTCAAGAAATCTGAATTTACAAGTTGACTTTAATGGTATTGAACAAGCTAACGAATGCCATACTATCGTACAAGCTCACACAGGAGGCAGTGCTAACACTAATGGTACCAAATTGTGTGGATTATGACATCCGATATACTTTTTAGTCGTGAGAAATAAGAATTTATGCTGCTTATTATTGAGAAATAATATAAAATAGTTCACATGAGAAAAAATTTCCATTATGGCACTTGATATTCAGTATTTTACTGGAGAGAAAATAGCCATTTGAAAGAAAAATCTAGAGGATTTAGTTGGGCTAACTAGATTTGCTGAAAAACATGTCCTGCATATCACCTGCTACAAATTTGATCTGAATTTGGGTCATCAATCAAATGTTAGACTGAAATGTAACATAACATTAGGGAGAGTTAGCAGAGCATTGCGCTTTGTATTTAAAATATTACAGTCTGTCTCAGGCATTAACTACACCACCTGCTATATATGGCACTATGGAAAGCATTTTGCAGCTGGATTCAGTGACTCTCTGAAAACATTTTCCCTGAAACTTTCTGTTTGAGGAAAAAAGGTAAATAAATAAGTAAGTGCACTTTTTGCTGTCTATGGGCTTTATGAAGGTAGGACTCCACGGATGGTCATGGGGAGTGAGGATGGCAAGGTTCAGGGTAGTGATTGGTCACATGGACCGTGGGGAGTCTGGAGGGAGGATCTATCAATCTGCTTCAGTTGAGTTTATCCGTCCCAGTGGTAATCTGGGTACCAGCAGGTATCTGATGGCTTTATGGTAGGCTTGGGTTAGAAGTCACTGGAAGGGCTATAAATTTTCAGACTTGAGGCATGAACTGACCTGTAACCGATAAAGGTTAGGGAGAAGCTTCCCCTCTGGGGAAGCTGCTGGGTTATTTGTGTCTTAGCAAGGCAGCTGGTTTTACATCAAAACCAGCACATGGATTAGATGGACAGTTAGTTGTATCAAATATGGTGGTTTCTGTGTCCTGCAACTGTCAGGCTGGGTAGGAAAGCTCTGTTAGCTGGTGAAAGCACACTGTAAGAGATGTACCAGTGACTTCTTACAATAGCTGTATATATACTGTATCGTTAAATGCTGAGAATCAGGTCCTACAAGGCACTACCAGTTTTGTCATTCACTAAAGTCTTTGTAAATGAAGAGGACACCAATCCTTGCAGAATGGGAACCTGGGGCACCTGTCATTTGAGGAGCAAAGGGGAAAACCAGAAAACCAGAAAATCTGATAGCAAAGAAATCTGAGAGACTTTCAGCTGTGGTATTTTGTACTCTTTCCCACTACGTTCTGGGAGGCAGTAAAGATTTCTGAAGATATTTGCTTGATAGAACACCCACTGCTTGTTTTAATTAGCTTGGTCTCATTTTTAATAGGTACCAGCTGAAAATTTTGAGCTGGATCTTGCATGCATTTCAGTATTAGTGCAAAAAGATGGGCTGACAGAGTTCAAGCTTGCATCCCAGTTATCGCAGCAGGCACAGTTCCACAGGTCTGGTCTGGCACAGCATAGGGGGAGCAGCACGACCCAGCTGAATTAAACTTTGCAGGTTGGGTCTGTCTTTTGCATTTCACTTGGAAGACTTAAAACATGTAAAGGCCATTTAGGTTCCTTTTTGCTCTTCTCTGTTCGAGGCTGTGGTGGAGAGCTTTTCTCTTAAGAGAGAGTTAAAGCATGTCAGCAATCTTTGGCTGATAGCAGACAAACCAAACTCCTCTCATGTTCCTTCCCACAGAGCCTGTAAGTCTTGCTGACATGCCTGGAGTTGAAAAAGCCAATGATGAGCTGTGATAATCGCTTTTAAACACAGAGCATGGCCACACCTTGCAGTGTTTACAGCCTAAGGGAACATATCTGTCAATCTGTATCTGCCCTTAAATGCCAGGAAACAAATCATTGGTAATGAACCACAATGGCTGTTCTCCATCTGCACTCAATTTTTGTTTAACTAAAGTTGTTAAGTAGAAAATAGGCACAGTCTTCTCTTATTAGGTCCTTGAATAAACAACGGCTGTAGCTCAAATGTTTAATTAACAGGGAGGGAAGTATCTACTAGTTCTTCTTCCAGGTGTTGGTAGGGAATGGCCCCACATTACTGCCATCCTCCTTTGCTTGTGTGAAGAAGGGATGCATGCCTTTGTTGCACAGCCTGGACAAGTATGGTGTGTTCATAACAGCAAGCTAGATCTGCAGCCCGGTGAAAAGAGTAAGTCTTTCTGCTGGTTGCAAATGGCTTTAGGCTTAACCATGAAAAGAAGTCAACTGGGGGCAGGGTAGAAGTTCTGGGTGTCTGGGGGAAAATTATGGAGCTGGAGCTGCTTCTAAGCTCTCAAGCAGAGAGCCTGAGACAAGCCACTTTCTGTGTTTCCTAGCTCCCCTTGAGCAGGCTTGGGATACAAGTGGAAATTCTGTACTATGTATGCACACAGGGCTTGGCTGTTTTCTTACAACAAAATGCCACACAAGTGATCCTATTTCTTACAACAAAATGCCATGCCAAATAAATAATCATGAGCATAAGGAAATGTCATGAATGAGAGAAGGGAGAAAAAGACTAAAATGAAATAAGGCTCCTTAAAAATATGCTGGGAAACGAGCAGAGACTATGAGCAAGTAAAGACATTGTCATTTGTAGGCAGACTGGTGATTCTGTGGTTTTTAATAGCATTCTAATGCTGCTGGTAAGAAATGTGTGCATTCATGGGACTTAAGTAGATGCTAGATCCTCTTGCTTTAAGATTAAAGCAAATAAAGCTTTACGGTATTTTCAGAGAGTCTCTTCGCTTCTAGTCTGCTCTTTGCTAGTTTAAAAACAACAATAACAACAAAAACAAACAAACAAAAAAACAACAGAAAAAAGCCTAAACCAAACAAACCAGAATAATTCCTAGAGGAAAACATTTATGTTCATTTGGGGCAACCCAAAGCCTTTCATTTGTTTTTTTTGTTTGGAAAGGCAAATGTTTACCCTGCGTCTGAGTCTAGCCTGCAGGTATTGTGGCTGGCCCCGTTAACCTGCATGGGCCTGCTCACACGTGCTGGCGACTTGCGGGGTGGCCTGCCGCGCGCTGCGCTTTGCTGTTTGTGCTGGGCGTGTTGTAGATCGATCTTTCATGTGGAAATCTGAGTATTTCTGGCTTGGATTAGGTTAGAGAGACTGTGAAAAGGAAGGGGGTTTGTTTTGTTCTGGTTTTCCCTTCGTTCTCTTCAGCATTAATGTCTTCAACCAGATCAAAATCGAGAAAAGCAGAAAGGATTTCTCCCTGACATCTCCCCAGTGTCTGACTGCTTCTGGACCTGGAAAAGTTGGTTCTGAGCATTAAATCTTAGTGCTCATCTATTCCAGCCCTTTTGTGCGTATCTGTATTTAGTTTGCTATTTTGGACCGCCCCTTCTCCAACAGGATAGAGATGGTGATCATTCAATAGGAGTTTACGTGAAATGGCCATCCAAAAAATGCTATGTATTTCTACAAAGAGTGTTTACTTTGGCTACTTCTTGTGTGAATCCTAGTGATCCATATGCATGCTGGGGTAACTCTACACGACAGTGAAACACAGTGACTAGAGGCTGTCTTTAACTGGGCATGGCAATATTAAACACTTGTACCAGGAGTCCCTGAAGCTGGAACAGCCCAGTGGTTATTGGAGTGCCCTTCCAACAATCAATGTCAGCTGGAGGTAGAGGTTATAGATGGAAAGCTATGGCTCCACAAATGAAAGCAGTAGTCATGGAATGACATGGGGTACCCAAAATCCAGGCTGGGAGAACTGCTGCTCAGCTGAGGCCACTTTTAAAACTTATAAGGCAGTTTGCTTTCCTTGTAAACTAAGGAATAGAGTATGAATACATTTTACTGCACCTTTAAAGTACAAAACAAAACAGATGGTTGAAAGGTACTGTGCTCTCTTGTCAGCTTTCACCCTCTTTACATGGACTTCTTCCAGCCCTCCCAGTCTTTCTTTGTGGGTTTTAATACAGGTATTATTTGCAGTTTTCCTCCCCTCCCTTGGCAAGGGGCCTTTCCCCTTGCCAGTCTTTGGTCAGGCAATGCTACTGAAGCCTGGTTTAGAACCTGCTGATGATGCCAAACCAATTAGCTATTGTTTGGTAACCCAAATAATTAGGCAGGGTGTACGTGTTCAGCTGGAAACCAACAGTCTTGTGCAGGAGGTCAGGGGATGGGGATGACTTGCTGGACAAGTGTCTCAGAGCAGTTCAGTTTACTGGAGTGTAAAGCATCAGGGGATGCGCAGCAAAAATCATTGATGACACATTGGGATGACAACATCCTCAGGAAGGGCATGTTGTGCTGCCACTGCTTGCGTAAATCATGTGGGTTGGCTTTGTTGTTGGAACTGCAGGAGCAGATAAAGCACCAAGGGCTGAGTAAAATAAAAAAAAAAAATATAACTTTCTCTAAACAAAAAATAATTGAATGCTGGGATTCTTGCAAAATCTGGGAGCTAGCAGGGCACTCTAGAAACAGGATATATTCAGAGTCTTGTGCTCCAGAAAATGCACTGTGAGCTGGCAGTGCTGGACAGTGGAAGGCTTGTAAGGGTAAAATATTAATGCTGTGTGCTTTAAGGTGCTGCATGTCAAGAGGGAGGTACTTAATTCAAATATAACTTGCTTGGGGGCCATCTGAGCCTGCAGACTTGTTTCAGCTTGTTGCTAAGCACTGTGCGTTGTTTCTGACATCTACGTCCAAATGAGCAGCGAAGAGGACAATCTGGTTTAGTTATGCAGCTCCCCTGAATCCAGGCATGGGCATAGCTTTGCCAAATGGGTTGTGCAAATGCCAAATGCACGGTTGTGCACAGAGGGTAAAATGTTGCCCTTGCCCCGTTACCATGCAAGCACTGAGATGCGTGGGTAGAGCTTAGTCAGCTGTTGTTTGGAAGGTGCTAGTGTTAGGTACAAATTATATTTCTCAGGACAGGAAGGCTGAAATTTATCCTGCCTAGCTGAGATGCTGAGAGCTAGGTATCTCCAGTGCTTCTTCATATACCAGTTTCTATTGACTGCGGAGAGAAAACCTAGGCTAGTTGTCTTTGTTAGGTTAGGTGGATGCTATTGCCCCAGATCCTTTGGTGCAGGGCTGGCTAGAGAAATAAAACACTGTGCTACTAGCAAGATAGCCAAGGACCAACACTTCCTTCTATAAACACCAAACAAGGAGTTGGGGGATATAGTGGGGAGGGGATGGGCAGACACGGAGAAAAATTGATTGCCCCCTTTCCATTGACTAATTGAGGATGGAATGAGCTTATTCCTCTCTTTGGTGGGTTATGAGAAATGTACTTCACCTCTGCCGGGCACCACTGCGAGGCAGATAATTCCCTTCTCCCTTCTTGCTGGGCACTTTGGGCCAAGAGCAGGGCAGTGATTTTAGTTAGTTCCTGAGAGTAAGAAAAAAGCTGTATCTGGATACCGCTGTCTCTTCCCAGGCAATCTCCAGCATAGGTTTCTTATTTGACCTCAATTTATACTTTCCTAGAGAGAAATGAGGAGTCTGCAACTGAGAGTCCTGACTGGAAGAAATCATAGTCTGCCACAAGCATCTGTCTAACTGCCTTAGTAACAGGAGAGAAGGGAAAATTTCTGCTTAGTGAAAGAAAGAAAGTGAGCACAGCTAAAACCTTGCTAAACATAGGAAGTCACTTGCTACCTTTCAGCTCCTGCTTACTCCCTGGGATTTGGCAATGCTTCATTCTGCCCACACAATTTCTTCAGTGTGACTGGGCTTTGCAAAAACCTCCTTAATCCAGCACAGAAAGATTTTATGCAATTTCATCCAACACAGTCTTATTTCACTTGATTTAAATGAGGAAGTTAAATCTCAGTCTAGACGGAGTGCTCTCTAGCTCCTGTGAATCTTGCACCCAGAGAGATGTATCATCTATGAGTATGTTTCTCATTTTCCAGACGATCCCAGGGGGTCTGCACCCCCCTCCATAAAATTCCTGTCTGTGCTAAATTGCCTTTTAGTCCTGATTTATACCTCAATAAAACAGAACATGAGAAAGAAAATGTGTAATTGTATAACTGACGTGACTTACGCAGGGCACATTTTTTGGCTGTTATTTATGCACTTATCTTTTTTAAAAGGGGTATAAAGACCCATGACTGGCATTTAGAGTGGGAGCAGTAAAATGTGAGGAAAATAAATGCGATGAAGGACAAAGTGAAACTAGTATGGGTTCTGGAAAAGGACCTCTGTTAAAAGAATCACTGAAAAATATGAAAAGATGCAGCCTGGATTTGGGATCTTAAGGGGCTGCAAGAAAAACTTTGAGATTCCTCCTAGCCCCTATCAAACCAAGCCAGAAAACAACCTTATGTTGGGTTTGATTTTGAAAGTTGGAAAATGCTTGTTTTCTCAAAGCAATAACAAGTTAAGAAGTCTTGGTTTATGTTGCTCAGGAAATCATTGATTCAGAGTTCTTGTTTGATTTCTTTCACCCAGACCCCTTTCAAAATTGCACTGTGGTTTTCTTTTAAAATAGTTTTCTCATGGGTCAATATGGTGCTAGAGACGGAGACAGGTATGCAAGCCTGTTTTCAGGTTTCTGCTGCAAAGTTCCTACTGGCAATCTCGTGTTACTGATGACAGGCACCCTGGCAGCACCTTAAACAAGTGTTCAGGCGGCACATGCAAGATAAGAAGACTCCAGGATAATTAGAAATGGGTTCATTACTGGGAGGCCAGCGTGATTTACTTAATTACATCATAAATGTGCTTCCTTATCTTTTCTATCACCTGTGTGAGGATGTAGCTTGTAAACCTGTTCTTTGGGGGTGAAAGCTAAGGAGCATAGGTAAGCTTGTTCAGCTCCAATTTGGTTTCATTACTGATAAAAATGTTTATTATGGGATGGAGTTAGTGTTGACATGTGCTTTGTTCTGTATGATGTGACTCTTGCCTCAAGGGCCATCTAGACTTCAAACACTGAAGAGTAGGTGCATGGTAATGCATGGACATGCCTATATATTTGCATATTACTCAGGCTGATAGAGAGAAGAAATACTTCATAAATATGTAGGTCAGGAACATTCTTATCTTCTTGTCTTTCACTGTCTCAGCCCTGAGCCTACTTGCCTTCCCTGTGATGTTTTCCTCTGCACGGGAACTTGGCTGCTATGGTGCTGCAGACCAGCAAATGGGGAGTGTGAGGTCAGGAACTTGTGAAGGTTTCAGAGTGGTGGGGTACAAGGCCTCCTAAAATATCTTAAACTGCCCATAAAAGATGCTGAATTCTTCCTATTCACATCTAGAAATTTCCCTTAAACATGAGAAGTGGCCAGCATAATCTTCAAAAGTTCTTCTCTAATGGAGAGATGGATGAAGTTGCTTACATCTTCCTACTTAGATGCTGTACCCCCATGGGCTGTACCAATCCCCTGAGACATCATTTACTAGAGATAAGCCTACCTTTTCTTCACTGGAAAAAAATCCTCCTGGCAGTATATTCAGTAAAGATACGTTTACTACCAAGACTTGCAGCGTTATCCCTACCCAGGGTATTAGCTATTGCTAGCTTTGGCACTAAGACTGGTTGTGACCAAGCCTAACAATGGGCGCTCTGCCTGACCTCTGAATAACGTGGGTGTTTCATCAGCCTCTGAGAAAGAGAGTATTTTCTTGCTGAACTGAAAAGAACGGCAGTTACGCTTCTATTAAAACAGCTTTTGACTTTGTAGAAAGTGAAACTCACCATTATCCAGTGTTTTTGGCTTCCACCTACAGAATGTTAATCGAAGGAACACAGAAGCTTTGTGCATTGGCGATGGTTATCTCCATAGGAAATCCAGCATTGTGGTTGCATCGGCTGGTTTTTTGCCTTTCCCAATTGTAGGACTGCTTTTCCCTTGCAGGATTTCCTGGTTCCAAATATTTCTTCACAAACTTAGGAGCTCTTTTTCCACCTGAAATGAAATGAAACAGAGATGAACAAAGAAGGAAAACGTCTTTCCATTTGCTTACCATCTTGCCAACTCAAACAGCTCTGTGTTGTGCAGGGCTTCCCTGCATGCCTCTCTTGATGATGATGCACAAGACTGACCTCAGGGAAAAACTCTGATTCTCTCTAAAATATGATTAAATAACTTTGCTACTGTGAGTGATGTGTGTTTTTAATCAGCAGCATGACCTTTTTTAATATCCCTGTTACGGGCTAAGAAATTTTGGCAGGTATCATAAACTGATGCATGGCCTTACTTTACTGCTCCCAATGCATTTATCAGGAAGGCTGATACCCTGAGTTGTTCAATAGCTCTGGAATTTCTAATCCAGCAGTTCCTTCCTCTGCAGATCTGCAGCTTAATGTTGCAGTTCTGTGCTAAAGAAACAAAAGGTCAAACAGACCTCATCCGGGGTAAAATCAGCTACTTTGTGGGCTTCACTGAACAAGCTTTGAGAGAAATGCAGCCGGTAAACCAAAGCGCAACCAAGCCACCATTCCGGATTGAAAATATCACATTTTATGAGTTTAAATAGTTTAATCTTTTAAAAAATATTTTTGTTACTCTTCATATTGAGACAGTGCCTGGAGCCAGCCACCATATGAATTATGCAAATATAAAACAAAGGCTCGATCTCTATACTGGAGATCATTAATCTAGCTTTAAAATGACCAGTCGTGCTTTCAGAGGTCACTTCGGTTTGTTTTTTAAACCTGCTTGTTGTCTTGAGTTACCCAAACATAACACTGCTGAGGCCCTTATTCTGATAAGGGACACAAAACCTGCTATCATGCGTGGAATTTGCCGCTTGAGCTTTCAGGTATGTAAGTGACTGTCCACCGATAACCACTTCCTCTGTGCAAATTTTCTGAGACACTTCATGTTTCAAAGGCAGACCTGAACTGCATGAAAAAAAAAAGAAGAAAACCAACCAAAAACCAACCCATGGGAGTTGTCAGGAAATAGCTGAGCAAGCTTGTGAGAAAATAGTGACTTAAAGGAATACATTAAGGTTTTACGCCACATGTGGAGAGTGTGAAGTTTTAGATGGGCTCAGGGTACGACTGCAGTAAGCCATAACGTAATCCTCCTAGCATGCAACGGGCAGGATGAGCTTGAGGTTGAGTAGAGTTACTTGGCTTTGGGATCTTTTCTGTTTGCCAGGGAGTCAGTCTGAAAGAAACCTCGGAAACAGAGTACACTTAGGTTTGGTTTTTTTGTTTTTTTTTTTTTTTTTTTTTTTGCAGAGCTCAGTAACTTTCACTATTTGTACTTCCAAATCCAGAAAAGTGGTTGTCATGGGTGACTGCTTCTCTTGACTTTTTGGGGGAGTCCCTGAGGTATGACAGTGGCTCTTGAACTTCAAAATGCTTTCACTATGCTGTATGCTGCATGTGGAGAACGCAGGAGGCATGGCTTCTTGCCCATCTCCCCAGCATTTTTCCAGACAATATTCACATCTTGTCCAATAATTATGGAGGACACAACTGCACAAAATGAGGCAGAAATTACTGTCTTAAAATATGCTTGTATCATGGCACTAACACATTCTCCCCCTCAACTGCAAACAAAGTAGGTTTGTAATAAAGGCATTGAGTAAGCTATAGGGTCCTTCAGCTGGCAGTGAGACTGCTGGTGAAGGTTGCACAGCAGTCTCCTTCCTCTGCTCCCAACAAATGAGGAAAACTGATGTCCTGGCAATGATTTTTTTCCTGTCTGTCTGGGTCTTAAGCACAAAAGCCGCCCTTCCCAGGGAAGAAACAGAAATTGTATTTTTGTGTGCAAATAGTAGCCAGCTGCTGGTTGTGTTTTGTTGTTGATTCTCCCTGCCCCCTGACTTCTAAAACATGTTCAACATGTTCAACTCAATTTCTTACTCCTCATCCAACCTCCAATGGATTTAAATACAGGATCAAAAACTTCCCTATCTGTCAAGTACAGCAAGTGTCCTTCATCCAGAGGGATGAAGGGGCCAGAGACAACTTGTTGCACCAAGCCCAGTGTATTAGCTCAATATGCAACCAGAACTGTGATCAGACATTGGGCCAAAGGGTTTGGCCAAGTGGAAGACACCTTCAGGAGGACTCTTCATGAAAGCAGCATGGGCTGTGTCACTGCAGAACTGCCAGTATTGGTCTTAGTTAATCTCTCAGGGCTCTGTTTTGTAGAAGCTTTAGCAATTGCTTTGCCTTTTCCCCTTCCCTCTCTCCAGCATGAGGAGAGCCATGCACTGCCTGTGGTCCTTCTCTCGGACCGGAAGGAAGGAAGGAAGGTCCTTTCTGTCCTACCAGGACAACTTTTCTTCTGCAAGGTGCAACTTTGAGGAAGGACTGCATGTGCCTTTCTTGTCTCCTGTCAGAGGAGTGATGGAGTCAAACAGCTCAAGCAGGATTTCTTGTTCCTACTGAACGTGTGTCTCACATGGGACATGTGCTGACACTGCTGGGGTTCGTCTAGGTGTAGGGAATCTTACAGGCATAGCTGTGGGATGCTGTTGTACCACTGCAGTTAATGCCAGGGTCAATTCCTTTGCTTGCAGATCAAGAATGTAATTTGAGATGTCTGAGCTATTTCTGAAGCGATAACTCTCAAGTATGGCACGACAGGCAAGGTATTTGCTCCAAGCAATGCTCCTGCTTTCCTGAAATGTGTTACTGACTAGCTGGCATGTACTCAGCCCAGGAAGGACTGTATAGCTGGGGGGAGTCACTAGCTGAGGATCTGTAGAACAGAGTAAAGCAGGATGGCCTTTTGCTAAGAGCATCAGCTAAGAGTCTGAAGTCTGTTGGCATGTTATGTCATCTGTTGATATGTTTTTGTATTTTTTTTTTCCACTGTGCAAGAGTGAGGCATGAAACCTGCCTATGAAGTGGCTACAACATTAATCCCTCTTGCTTACTTAAGTAACGCTACTCCCTTCAAGATTCTCTTGCTTTCACGTTAGGCAGCTGTAACTGTGCTAAATCCTGTGAACCAAAGGCTGCAGAATAGTTGAGCTTTCAGCCAGCACTTGACTTCATAGCTTAGGCAACCAAATACACAAGTTCTTTGGGATTATTACCTTTATATTTCAATTAATATTTTTGTTCCTGCAGCACAGTCTGAGGCATACAGAAAACATTTGTTTTGCCAAATGGTACCAAGAGCAAAATTACCCTTCTATGATCCATGTGGTTTACCAGGGTAAATCATAGTACTGAAAAACGATGGAAAGACAGATCCAATTAAATTCCTTTTCTAAATAAAAACACCAAAGAAATCTTTGTCAGCTGTGTTTAAGGAAGAAAGGCAAACATAAAATCTTAAGCCCCTCTCCTCTAAAGAAGGACAGCATTGTGTTGAAAGGGCTGACTGCTGTTCTATATACTGCATGACTTGACTTTGTACCCTTTCATAGCACTGAGGAACGAAAATAAGGTGCAACCCACATATCTTCCAGATCTGCCATAAGGCATTTTTCCCCCCTTCTTGCTCCATAATGAACAGACACTCTGTGCCTTTGCTCCACAAACAGGTTATTTATTCTGTGATGCTGAATTCCCCTTTTATTTGCTATATTATTTTCACCACTGTATTTTGAAAGTTACTCTTTCAGATATCTGCTCTTCTAGTACTCAAAAACACCTCTCTGTGCTGAATGAAGTGCTACAGAAAGTTATTGGTTTCTAATTAGGAGAACAGCCTGAGGGACAGGCTACATGGGCAGTCCTTGTGACCTGAGCAGGTAACTTTAAGAGAGAGCACTGGTTTGAGGACCTGAAGTGACTTGTGCAAGATCTAGGCAGAAGATCAGTGGTGGCATTTGGAACAGAGTCTGTTTTCTGCGTCACAGGAAGATCTCATCTTTGACAACTCTGGTTGTCACGATTTTCAGGACCCCAGAAAACAATCACTGCTGTAGCTGAAAATAACCGTCTGACCTGCTGTGCTCACGGGGGAGTTGGTTGGAGGAGTTCTTCTGGCCAGATGCAGAAGTGGAGAGGAAAGTGTTAGTACGTAGGGGTGAAGAGAGCTGGGAGACATTGACAAAGAGCGGGAGTAGATGGCTGAGGCATAAACCTTGATTAATGAGTGTTTAGTGTCACTGCTCAGGAAGTGTGTGTGCACAGAGAGCAAAAATTGCATTGAAATTAAACTACAGGGAATGTACCTGAGTTTTCGAGTAACCTGCAGTAGGAATTGCCTGGTACTTCTCACTGTAGGATCCTGCTTGAAGGTTTTCATGTGTTTGACTTAGTGGGTTGATGGTTTTGGGGTCAAACCACAGGTACAGATCCTCTAATCAGCCCCAGTTCCGGAACCAAGAGCCTCTCCTGCTGTGGCTACGTGGGATGGGCCTCGCCTTGATGGCCGCTACTGAACTGCAAGCAGGAAAAGGAGCACTTTATAACCACCACGCTTAAACCATAAATACCTCTCAATCTATTCGCATGCTGGAGGGTAAATTGAAGAGTTGAGGAGCATTACCTCAGAGGTCACTCTCCTTCAGGGCTTGGAGCAGAGGTTTGGCTGAGTTTACTTGAGGTTAAGTTGCTTAAATCAGAAAACTTTTCTCCTTATCACTGAGTGTAGTCACTCCCTTTGTGTTTCCTTTTAATGCAGTGCAGCCCCATGTGTTACCTGGTATATACCGTATGTCCTACTCAGCCCTGAACTACGTAGTTATTTTTATGTTCAGCTGTCAGGTAGCACTGCTGTTGTGGATGTCCATACCGTGTTTATCTGCCTAGTGATGAAACATGATATTTTGGAAGGAGCAGAGAAGCACGGAAAGTTAATTTAGCATCATCCAGGGCAGGATGTGTGGCACCTGCCATCAGGCATCTTATCTGAGCTGCTTCTTAATGGATGGGGAAAGACATTTCTAAAACCTCTTTTCAGCTGCAGTCTACTTCTTTCATAATTATCTGGGGGGCAGGGGCATGTACAGGAGAAATATGCAATCCAAAAGATTGCTTTTCATTTCCATTAAAAACATACTTTTTGTATTAAACTTTTGATACCTGTGTTCTTAAGCAGTTTTGTTTTGGAAAATTCTAAAGCCAAATGTTTGAATTTGTGATAATACTTACTGACAACTGTTTTCTGCCTTAACCCAACTTTGCTCACGAGCTCACTTAATTGAAAACTAGATTTGTTTTCAGGTCAAAATGAACTGTGAAATTGAGAGGAAAAAAATCCCAAACCTCTCTTGTACCTAACATTTTTCTTCCACTACTTGATTAATTTAAGTGTAGCCCTCTGCTTCTGGTTGCTGTAGTGCATGCTTACCATTCCAGCAAAGCAGGCCAGAAATGTTTCAGTGTAATTAATTGGAAGTAGATGAATGTGAAGTATCTATTTTCAAAACCTGGGGTCAAATAAGGTAATAGGCATTTTGTAGGAACTATGCAACTGTTATGGATGCAATCTGAGCCTGTGGAAACTTTTTGGTACAAGAGACCATGATTTTTCTTTCAACAAACTGCATTCACAGCTTCAGTAGCACATTATGACTTTACAACAAATAAAGCAGGAGCCTTCTAGACAGGTTACTTATTAGGGCACAGCTCCTAAATAACACTCAAAGTATTGGCACTGAATAAGGCAGGGGATTTATGGAAAAATAGTATGTGATAAAATGCATAAGGGTGAAGACTAAGAAGTGCAGATATAAAGGCTATTTGTGCAGTCTTGGTTCAGAGTACTTGACTTTGTAGCTGTAGTATTATTTTAATCCCTAATAATTTTGGATGCTAGGAGTGCTGTACCGGGGATGTGGCAGGGAGGTTTGGAGTATCTGTGTGCATATCTATATATTGCACATACGTATATGGGCAATAACATACATATTGATCTAAAACACAAGCCTGTTTTTTCTTCCAACCTGTATTCTGTCTGCATGGAGAGAATTGAGGGAGAGGGGAGCTGGACCTTGTCGGCTTTCCTGAGAGGTACAAGCGAGCAGGCTGATGCAGAGCCCTGCTGTACCAGCTGCCTGTGGCATGCGTGATGGCAGATGAGCTACTTGGTCAATAGGACCCCCTCTTGCAGTGGAGCTTCACTTGGACAAGGGAGAAGTGCAGCTTTGGTCTCTGCCTGTGTTATCTAGCCTCGTTAATTTAAAAAACAAAACAAAAAAAAACAAAACCAAAAACCAGTGGGCAGCATATATGCTACTGATGCAAAGTGCTTGGTTCTGGTAACAGATTGCATCAGGATGGTAATCGCCTTGCCTGAGGTGAGTGAGAGGAAGGAAATTAAATGAAAGGTTAATTTTTCTAGCCTTTTGCTCCTGGAGGTGGAGGAAATATGTTTGTGTTTCCACATCAGATGAGTGTGGACGTTACAGCCTCGCTCCACATGTTGCGCGGCAGAGCAGACGCTGCTGACGCTCTGTAAACAGCATGCTCGGTGGCTCCCGGGCTGAGCTCTGTCAGCTCCCTGAGCAAACCATGCCAGGCCTGTTATTAAGTAATGCCAGTTCGGTGCTCAATAAAAAAAAAAAAACAAACAAAAAAGGCTAAGCCAAGTCTTGGGAGCATTTGCCAGCTTATTTTCCTTCTGTCACAGAGCAGTAGGGAAATGTTGGGAAATTTAGGGCAGTTACAATAGGTGGATGCCAGCTCTGAAATATAGTTCTGTACTGTGCTGTTTCATGAACTTTCAGATATAAGCTGTTGCTTTGGGCCTTTCTGAGCGTATTTGCAAATAGGGAGCAATATTAAAGGGATTGCTAGGGATCAACTCTTCAGTAGGGCCTGTTGTGACAGGACGAGGGGTAATGATTTTAAAATAGAGGGAGGTAGATTCAGATTAGATATAAGGAAAATTTTTTTTACAGTGAGGATGGTAGAGCACTGGAACAGGTTGCCCGGAGAGGTGGTTGGTGCCCCATCCCTGGAAACATTCAAGGCCAGGTTGGATGAGGCTCTGAGCAACCTGATCTGATTGGAGATGTCCCTGGTCCTTGCAGGGAGGATTGGACTACATGACCTTTAAAGGTCCCTTCTAACCCAAATCATTCTATGATTCTAGGAAATACTGCATCACTAAGTGCTCAGTGTGCACCAAGCCATGCCACTTTTTCTCTTCAGGCACATCACACTTTGGGAGGTACAACCAGGCAATGGAAAAGATGGAGGCATCGCTAGGGTTCAAACCTGTACCCTTGCTGAATGAGCTGCCTGGGGAGGATTACTACAGCTCTACATGTACTTGCTCTCAGGCGAATCTACAGACTCGTGTTATCCCATCTGCAGCACTGTAAGCATGATGTGTGCCACCCACTGAGTCTTTAGCTGTGCATGAGGGTAGGAGGAGGTAAGTCACAGGAGACAGGAGGTAATAAAGAGCCTAATGAACAGCAGGCAAAGCAGACATGAGTTAATGTAAAAGCAGAGTAAGTCGTGTCATTAAAAGCTGAAGGAAAATAAAGCTTTGGCTGTCCTGTTGGAAGTGCGTGTATCAGCAGGAGTCCCCGTGTTCTAATTTAAGTGAAGAATTAGTCACGGGCAGCAGACCAGAGCCTCAGGGAGGTGAAACAATGCCCATTGCTGTCTCTTAGAGCCCCACTCTTCCCATTAGCACGTTAGGAGCCCCCCCAGTGTCTGCCAGGGGGCAGACAGGCATCAGCCTGTATCCTTACACAGTCTCTGGCTTGCAAGCTCAATTTGTCAGGGACCAGCTTGGTCCCAGGCAATAAATGAGCAATAAAGGTTGACGTGGCAGTGGAGAGGAGCTGCAGGCACTCATTGGGTTCTGCCTGGGCAGCTGTTTGGAGGATGGTGTTACGCCCTGTGCAAGCCTATACATTTATCAGGGGAATGGGAACATTCTGTCTGGCACCCATGGCATACAGGCAGTATCACTGAGGAAAGTCATCATCACAAACTACTGTTGCCTATGTGAGCATAACCCAGAACTGCAGCTGTGATCTTCCGCCTGACTGCACGCTAGCGCAGGCTTGCTCTGTGCTGTGTCAAATGCAAGAGAAAAGGTTACAGGTCAGTAGCTCTCTTTGGCTTCAAAGTTGATGCCAGAAAGAAGTTACTTTTCGCACCCACCCCCCTCTTTCAGTTGACCGTTATGAATAAGCCATTCTGAGTTAAGGCAAGACAAACATCAAACACTTACCTTTAACTCTGGGTGGAGTAAATGTATGGCTTTCAATTCCTCTTAAGTCTAGTTGCAGCAGCAGCTGATGATGTGCCCGACCCCTCTGCCAGAAGCTACTGCCACCATGATGAAGATGACAAGATAAGCCACATACTCCCCTCTCCCCAAGGCAGTCTGCGGCCTCACACACTAACACCAGCTGAGGTCAATGCCAGTGTGAGGGGAGATGCTGGGCTCCATCCAACGTGTGTGGCTGAGAGCCACACTCCAAATATTTCTGTTGTAGCAGTAGTAGCTGAAGTTTATCCAGCCCTTGGCAAGTCAAGAAGCAGCTTTTGGTCTATAGGGATTGCAAATTGCTTCCGACCTTGCCTGGTTTACCTCACTAGTCTTGTATTATGGGATGTAAAATAATTCCTAAACAGACCTCTTCCCCAGCTCCGAGATGTCCACTTAGTCATCCCCGCTCAGAAGTTACGTGTTAGGGGATATCACTTAGGTCTAGCCCCTCAGCCTGCCCTAAAAGATTTATATTCTTAAACTTCTGTGGACCTTCTGGTCAATTTACTTCCCATATTATGACTTCACCTCTTCCCTGTTCCTGTTTTTATTTGTCTTCTCTCACTTTCTTGCAATTTCTTGGCTGCCTAAGTCCATACTTGAAACAAAGCGTATAAGAAAAATGAGCAAAACCAAAGTAGACCATACAAGTTTAAAACCTATCATGGCTTTGGATGATTAATTATCAATTGCATTACTTCAAGAACTATTTTTACAATTCCCATTCAGAGCTCGTTACAACTTGTATTTCTTTTTCAGCAATGGTGCATCAGCTCATTGAATTAGAAGTTGTAAATGTCACTTGGACTTGGCAGGAGGAGGACAAATAATCTGATTAAATAGTTCATTTTTAAGATCCTGGAGATGGTAGTGGTCTGGTCTAATATGAACTTTCTAGAGGAAGGAGCACGAAATTAGAACCATAAAGAGATGTAGAAACTGCCATATTTGGCAGGATAATGATTAATTTCATCACTTGGCTAATTCACAGCTTTTAGATTTGGTGCTTATGTTCCCTCCACCACATGAGGTGAACTGGGAATCTCAGTATGGCTTTCCTGGTTTTGGACTGTGTCGCTGATGACTTGCTCTGTGACTCCAGCCTGATTGGTAGGGCACTGTTGGATCAAGAGGCCAGACTTACAGGCAGTGAATACTGACGAACTGAAAGCAGACTAGATGAGTACTCCCTCCTAGATGAGTACTCCCTCCTCCTTTTCCTGCAAGACTTTACAACTAGGTGGCTTAAGTATGTTCACAAGAGTTGAAGCATGGGTGATCAAGTGAGACAGAGGAACAGAATTAAAGATTGGTTTCCCTGCATCGCAGTTGAACTGTTGGGTACGAGGAGAATTACAGCTGCCTCCAGTTTTGTTTATGCAAACCTGTGAGTAGCTCTAGCTCTCTACTAAACTGAGCCTCTTGGACAAAGTTAAGCAAATGAAGCCTTAGTCTGTAGATCCCCTCTAAATCTGAACTTGAGCAAGCCAGCTGGTTGTTCAGATCTAACCTTGGCTATGATGTTTGCCACCCCTGCTTTGCACAAAAATGCCTGCCATAGTGACAGGATAAGTTACACCAGGTTGACAAGGGCCTTGTCCAGCAGAGTCCATCGTCCAAATACTGTGTGTTACTGTGCAGTAGCTGCCTTTGACCGAATGCTTCTATACCTGCAGGCTGGCAGAAATATTCTGGTTCCCTCAGCTGCTATGAGTGATTTTCCACGTGAGGTCGAGTCTCGTTGGACTATCTAGAGAACTGTAACATCGGTGGAAAGGACTTGCATCCAAGTTGACAGCAGTTTTAGTGACATATCTCATGAGATGAATGACTGCTAATGAAGTAAATAATGGTTTGAGCTGTCAGGACAGTAGTTACGAACAAAAGGACTAGTTTGGATTTTCATGTGTTAAAGAAAAAAATCCCAAGCATACCTTTGTATTGAAACCAAATGTGTTCATGTGAAAGGTGGGAGTTACCCAAGAAAGATATATATTCAAATCTGCATAGTTAAGTGTCAGTTGTCAGCTACTCATTTGAAGCCCTATAAACAGTACCTAATACATTTTTGTGTTATAAGATGTGCATATGATAGTTGGAGATTATCCTGGATATGTTTTCCTCTCAGCACCCATCCAGTTCTGCTTCAAGAATATCAGTTCATTCACTTTCATGCTTATTTCCCCTAGGTCACTTGCAGCACTATCAAATAATAAGAATTCGAAAATTTGCCAAAGTGTAATTGTTTTCAGCATTGGGATAAATATGAAAACACCACTCGCGACATTTTAAGCTATTAATTTTTGTTCCTTGTTTTTGTGGATTTTTTTTTTTTTTTTTTTTTTTCCTTCCCCCAGTCATAGTGAGTTCCACCCCTGGATAAACATCTCACTAGCATACCAGTTAGATGGTCATCCAAACCTAAATGTATATGTTTGCTGACAAAAAGAAGGGCCTGCCACTTGGCAGCAAAGGCTTCTCAAAGTTCAGCAAGCCTCTGACATAAGTTTATATATATATATATATATCTATATAAGGAGTTTGGGTTTTTGGTATTCTTTTTTTTTCTTTCAAAGTTCTGGAAACCATTTTCCTTAAGCTCCAAGAGTAATGAAAAACACTTGTTTGTAGCGAGGCCTGTGCTGTTGCACAGGAGGCTCACCTGGAATTGGCTGTCTCGGGGGCTGGATGAGCTCACCGCAAAGACGGGCGAACGGGGCTGCCCACCCGGTAAGGAAACCCAGCATGTTGGGTGACTGAACAGCCCAGGCAAGTAACCCCGGTGTTCACAGTTTTCTCATGTACAAAAGCAACTCTTGAGACTTTCATGCTCCAGCAGCTCTGCTGCAGTGTACCACCTCTAGGAGATGGTATGAGGAACTAGCGCCCAGCCTCAGCTTGGGCCTGCTCCAGGGGAATTCAGCTCGTGAGAGCCCTGGCCGCGGCGCAGTATGGGGCCGGGACTGCGCTCTCCCACAGCGATGCGAAACTCAGAGAGCCCAATAATCAAACCAGAGCATTTCCCTTGCCAGGTCAATGAGCCCACCTCATGTTTACATTAGTGCATGGCAGAATCTGGTCTTAAAGGCTCAGTCTGGGGGTACGCCACATAGCTTTAACCAGGAGCTGGGTGTCCTCCATTCCTCTTGTGGGGAAGGACCATCCCTTTCACCCAGTGTGTTCGGGAGCACACACAACCATGTTATTTCAAGAGTGGGAATAAGAGCTGTTGTACCTACAATACAACACCACTTCCCAATTTTTCCCTGAATTGATCCCCTGGTTCTGTAGGGACCATCAGCCTTAAGCGAAGTGAATTCCTTGGCTTTTGCCAGCTCTGTCAAATCTGTTGGTGGATTAAAACATTGGAAGAGAGGACATGAATTTGCCATTCATCAGATGACACATTTTCCAAATGTGCTAAGTGACGGACAATGGACAAGATTGGGATCTGTAACCTTCTGGTGGCCCTGGTAGTGCTCTGAGATAGATGCAGGGGCAATCAAAGCAGTTTCAGTACATCTGCTTCAGTTTGCCAGCAGTCACAAACTCACAGTTGCATATGAGCCTTTTTTTTCTTTTTTTTTTCTTTTTTTTTTTTTTTTTTTTTTTTTTTTTTTTTTTGTTGGACAGGTGACAAAAGAGAATATTGTGCACTCGAAGGGGTATTACAACAGGTCTTTTTTTTTGGTGATGCTGGAACGTGCTTTTCTAAGCGTGGAAGCTGTGGAGGTCAGAGGAGTCTCTTCCTGCTTTTGCAATAGCAGTAAGTTTCAGTTTACAAAACAGTTTCCCTGGGACACTAACACAAAACATTTGACAGCCTTGTTAGAGATAACTTGCTTGGGAATGTTTTTATCCATTTTCTCTCATTTTTGTAACAAAACAAAAATCCTACTTTGTCTAAAACTAACTCTTTTGATGAGAATTAATAATTATAGAAGATGTAGCTGTAAAAATTTCTTTTTTTTTTTTTTTTAAATTTAAATGCCCTGTTTTGATATTTTTGGGTAGAAAACCTCTAGCTCAAAATTACCTTCATTTTAACTCTTGACTTAGTTTAAGATCCCTGAAACAAGAAAAAAACAAAACAAAACAAAATATTTTGAAGTGCTCAATGTGGACAAGAAGGGATAAGTGGTTTTTAGATTTTAACTTTTTGTAAATCTGGATTTTTCTTTAGAATAATTATCTCAAAACCTCAAATATTTTCTCCCGTGTAGGAGGATGTTGTATAATCCAGTTTATTATGGATTCAGTACCAAAGTTATGTCTTCCACATATATAACCTTACAAATACTGTTTGAGGAGGCAAGGAAATTTGACGCAGTCAATCTCTTAGTGGAATTACTCAAACCAGAGGCCTTTGCTATGTGATATTACAGCTACGTGCTTTCTCTCTGATGCTTTTGAGACAGATTTCCTAAAGAAAAAGGGACAGTGCCTCTGAAGAGACAGCTACGAAGAAGTGAGGGCTGTGTGGTGGGGTGGTGTTGAACTTAGGCTGGGCAAAATGAAAACTGAGCTTTGAGCTCCATCCTGATCCTACCTCCACTGCTCTCTTCTTGTGGCTCTTTCCCCCTCCAGCCTTTTTGGAAATCCTCACCTTACAGGGAGAAGAGACATCCCTGGAGGAACCAGGGGTCTAGGCACAATAGCTATGCCCAGATCCTCTTGTTCCACGCTGAGGAGTGGGGTGAAACAACTCAAGGTGATTCCCACATGCACTGTATAAGATGCATCTCTTTGAGATCTCCCGTAATGGCTGTAAGGCTTTTCAAATAGGCTGTAGTGCCAGCAGTGTCTCACATTTAAGGGTTTTCCATCAATCCAGGATCACCAAATGGGGCTGAAATAGTTAATCTTCCCTACCTGCTGCTTGTCCCACAGCCACCAGTAATGCTGCATGGTCCGAAGGGCTGCTGGAACCACTGGGAGATGGGCTGGTGAATAATCCTAACGAGATCCTGGCAGTGATGATTTGTTTGCTGATGAGGAGGGAAGTGGTAGGGATTGACCTACTCTTCTACTCTCACCTCTTGTAGGACTCTCTTTCAAGAGCTCTCCTCTCTGTGCCTTTGTTTTGATTCTTTGTTCCCCTCTGTTTCCCTCCTTCAAAGTTTTATTGTTACCATTTATATCCCCTCTGCTTTCTGCTGCTTCTGTGTTTTGAGAGCCAATGATGAGAACAGTCATAGCTTGGGACTTGCTATGAACTGAGCCTGAGCAAATCTATCCATCTCTGCAATCCTGGGCTGCTTTATTGTTCGTTTGTGCTGTACTGAAGTTTTTAAATTTTCAACTTAAACTTTTGGAGGAGTATCACAGAGATTGGGAGCATGGCAGTAGAGCTGCTGGGGATGTCCCAGAGGACTTGCACTGAGAACATAACATGGACTGGTTTGAAAGAGGCTTTGTGTAATGGTGCTCTCTCCACCTTCCTCTGACACTTCAGGCAAATGGTTCTCACCCTTTCTTGAATTAAAAAAGGCTAACCAAAGAGATCCCTTCCAGCAGGTCAGCGTGCCTGCTGCTTCTTTATAAACACATTTTATGTCAAAAAACTTAGCTCAGTGCAAGTTTTCCCTGCCCCTGAGCCGCTCTCCTGTTGTGGTTGCTGATGCTGCCCTTCCTGCTGGGAGCAAGCATGCTCATCAAGGGGAAAATGCCAGAGCAGGTTCTGGGAGAGGAAGCATATCACTGACAAAGAGGAAGAAGAAAGTGGAGACCAAGATTTTGTGCAAGGCCCCCTCCCAAAAGCCCCTTAATCGTCCTCTGTCACGCCCCTGGTGCCTCTTCTTTAAGTCCAGGAAGTCCTTAACTCTTAGCTAGTTTCCCAAGTATTGCAATCAGCAAGAAAATGCTGCTTATAAACCAAGTGCTGCCGGGGCCTCTGGAAACTTTGAGTTGATCTTTGCTGGCTGGACTCCAGAGCCGGCCAAGGCATAGTGGATCACCTCTTGAAGGCTGGCTATCCCCAGAGTAGCCCTGTAAGCTAAACCCGGTGAGCAAATCGGTGTGGAATGGCTTCATGCTGCAAAGGCTGTTTCATGTAGGTTTAAAGTAAAAAGCTGGAAAATTCAGAGCCAGCACTAAATATTTGTTTCACTTTCAAAGCTGAGCATCAGGGAGCCATTCCTTAAATAGTGGATGTCTGTTCTCGGAGCCCAAATGTGCTTATAGCATGAGTCTTGCCAGCATTTTCCCTTCCTCATGCTTCCCGCACAAATGTGCATGCAGCTTTCTAGCTATCTGTCTTTACCCTTTAAAGTCGGTGTGAGGGGTAGCAGCTGTTCTGTCTTCAATACAGGTGGCAATAACATTGTACAAACTGTTTTCAACCTTAATCAGTAAAGCTTGCCACACAAGTGATCCTATTTCTTGCCAGAAGTGATAAATTGGACACAGTTTTGAAGCAGATGAAATGTTAGACAAAATACATTAGTCAAAGACACTTTGGAGTATCGGTTACTTTCCTGTGGTATGTAAGTAATAATTCAGTTCTTAAAACCTTCCACCTGGATTTGGAAGGTCACCTGAACTCCTATTGCAGGCATTTAGTAGCAAGTTAGTGTGAGGCAAGAGTGCTAACCAGTATGTGAATTGCTAGATAGCATCGTGTTACCATTTATGTAACTAGAAACAGCAGCAATCTCCAGCCTGGAGTTTGGGATACTGGTCTTTACTAATCCATCTTATTGGGCCCAGGCTGGGATGTTCCTATCTATCATTTTACACAGGCAGCCAACCTCAAATTATCAGAGTTTTATCCCTTCTTCAAATAGCGCAAGCTGGACAGGCTCAGGATAATGACAACGCAGCAGAGATGCACCAAGCACAAATGGATGACATCTGAAGGTCAGTTGTCCCTTCGGTGTCTGCCTTTGCCTAGTGCGTGCATCGGAGAGGTTATCCTCGATGAACTAGAAGAATCAAGAACTGGGATGCTTTGAGAGGGGAGCTTTTTCTTTCCATAGTGCTTCTGCCACCTTTCCTTGCCCTGAGTAAACCCATTACTCCTCTCAGGGCAAAAAGGTGCTGAAGGAGGGCACTAGGGTTATCTTGTTACTGGTCACGTGCTCTGGAGTGCTGGAGAAGGGGTCAGTCAGACCAGGCTTTGTCATCTTAAGTGCTGCACAGAGCTTAACAAATTATGTGGTTTGAAGTGGTGGAGTTGCATAATTTCAAATAAACTCAGTAAGAGTGATGATTTTCTGAACAAAAAGCAAAACTATAAATATGTAAGCCTAATCAAAGGCATTAAATGAATTGCAATCTGGCTAATAATCACTTCCTAAAGTAATTGTAAATGAGGAAGCATTCAGAATGGATGTTCCTAACAGATAGACCAAAGAGCTAATTTTTAGGCTCAGAGCTATTCAGTCACTTGTTTTTTGACTTGAGAGCACATGTCGTATTTCATTAAGCAAAGACAACGATGATGATGCAACCATTGATGAAGTAATAAAGGACAATGTCAAGGACAGAACAGTTCTTCTGGTTTGTCTGGTAAACTAATCTGGATTGTCTGGTAAACTAATCTCATGCAAAAAAAAAAAGTGCGTTTAGATCTTCAGTCAGATTCAAGGTACTTACAGACCAAAAAATGTACTTTTAGAGCCATGCCATTTGTGTTTGGAAACCAGTGACTCAGTCAGGCTCACTGTCATAATGGAAAATCAGCTAAACACACGCTCCCTGCATGATACAGTACACCTGAAAGCAAATGCTACTGTCTCGGATTAGAGCAGATTGCTGAGTAAAGGTCAAGGAGGTGATATTTCCATGTGTGCAGCATTAATGAGACCATTACTGAAATACTAAGTCCCCTCCTGGTGTTTACGCTTTTAAAAGGATGTTGACAGACGGGGCAGAGAACAGAGAATGGCCAAGCAGCACTGGCATAGGTTGAACCATGACGTCTAAAGAGAGGCAAGAGAAACTAAATCAATTTATTTTGTTGAAGATGAGATTTTATGTTCTTCCACTAGCACCTGAAAGCAAATAGATAATTAATAATTGAAAACTGTCTCTGGATATAGCAAGGTGATTAGGTGCTGAAGATGGACAAATCAAACTAGAAAACAGGCAACTAAAAATGTCTTTTGCTTTCAGTGTCAGCAACTGACCACTTAACTCGGGATGTGGGGCTCCCCTGTTACATGAAGTCTAAGTAAGCACTGAATCTTTTTCAAAAAGTTAGGCTGCTGGTAAGCAAGAGTTTGAGTGAGGCACAAGTGTTGTGATAGAAATACTACGGCTGTTATAGTTCAAGCAGGTCAGGCTACGTGAATTTACTAATTTCAGTGGCTCCAGACAGAGAGAACTGATTTCTCCCACATAGTTTTAGCCATTTGAAGTAAAAACACTGAATGCCTGGAAACTATCAAATGTTCGATTGTTGCGAGCAGTGGTTTAGGGAAACTTGATCTGAGCATCTCAGGTGGAAAGGGCAGAGCAGGCAGCAAGTGTCATCTTTCAGCTTGCCAGCCAAGTGAGAGTTTCC
The DNA here is from genome assembly GCA_009806455.1 of Tetrax tetrax. Lineage (NCBI taxonomy): Eukaryota > Metazoa > Chordata > Aves > Otidiformes > Otididae > Tetrax > Tetrax tetrax. Next base: position 29,481 of record WHYT01016524.1, read on the forward strand.
TCAGGGGTGCTGCCACTAACCCACCAACAAGCCATCCGGTACTCTGTTTGGCTCAGTTCACCTGCTGTAACTCAGTGCCATTCCTGGTATGTGTTAAAGTGGGTGAGGTACTCCCCTGTCTCCTTAACTTAGGGCTGCTTTCCCTCGGTCCGTCGAGGAAGGGCATCCTGCACTCAGGAGCTGTAACACCTGAGAAGACCCAGCAGAACCATTGGTGGAGTGGTTCTGCGGTAGCAATGTGGGAGGGAGCCTTATGGGAGGAAAGTCTGGTCCTATGGATGCTTTATGCTCTTCTAGTGATTAAATTCACTGGAGAGAGAGGGCAAGCCGAACTTCAGGGTCAATATCTCAAATCTGTTCAAAATGCAAACAAGGATGAAAGCAGGATCTGCTAATCCTTTTCACCTCATGGTTGCCAATTATTTTTATGGTTGCACAGCCAGGATGTTACTATTGGGTTTGTTGTACTTCTGAACACTGCAAATACTGAGCAAAGGTGGTATATCATCAGAATAGAAATAACGTAGAGCATAGTATTAGGCAATCTATGCATAAATACATTAAAGAATGAGAGGTAACAGATGTACTGTACGTGTATACGTAGGAAGGTCTAGATCAGGATGAACTTACTGGTCTACTGAGGGATCTGAATTCTAGTATGGGGACAGCAGGAACTTGTCAGTGGCTGAAAATACTGCTTGTACACATATGAAGTAAGGATCACCATCACCAATCTTCCTCCGTAGGTGCAATAGGAATAGAAATGTTAAACATTTGGGTGCACTTGGATGCAAAAGAAGGCATTTTATATTAGGTAGCATATGCAGCCTAAAAATCTATTCCTTGCTAACTTAAGGGACTGAAAGGAGTAGGCTAGCAGGTATGCTTAGCTTCATGATGTGGTTTATATGAAGTAATTGCACTCTGGAGAGTGTGATGTGTGGTGGGGGTAAAGTAGGAGTGAGGGGCAGGGGTTCGCTAATCTCTCAGATAGGGAGACAGAAGTTGAGTGAGAGAGGCATAGAGGGTGGTTACTGAATGCAGAATTAACTGGCTTTCTCATAAATGATCTGCCTCTACCACCACAGAGCTCAGCATGGGCAATTTATGAAGCTTGTCTGGCATGTGTGAGCTCTGATGATGCAGTAAAATGTGTGTGTGTGAGTATCCATCCTGTATGCGAGTGCTTTCTACCTGAACAGCCCTGCCTGAGGTGCTATGGGCCAGGAATAAGTGCCTGCAGCACTAATACGCTTGAAAAGCCTCTTGATTTCTTCTGTAAGGCCTTCCTCTTACTTCCAGGACAAACACTGCAGAGCAAGGCTTTTTGCACAGGCAGTGAGTAACATATCTCATGTTTGTGGATGTACTTTGATTTTTTGGGAGGCTAGAAGAATCTCAACTTTACATCCATTTGTAGCTCATATGAATTTCCCAGATGGAATAAACTTTAATGGCAGGAGGAGGATGTCTGATGTTAGTATGATTGTGTCTACACTGGGGCCTTTGCTATGATCAGAATTTTTAGTGGGGTGATTTTTAATATGTACTCATTTTCACAGCTATGCTAGAACCAAAGTGTAGACTAGGTTTAAGGACTGGAGTCTTGCATATCTTCCTTTCATAGCAATGGCATTGCCCACGTGTTTGTTGTGCTTCATGGGACAGATTTAGTAAAGCTTGTTTTGATAAACTGGTTGCTTGCTTGGCTTGGCATTCCCAACCGTCGTGTCAGCTTTCCACAGAGCCGTCTTGTTTGGGTCGGTCGGCGAATTCAGCCTGCTGCTTGGCAGCACTCAGCCAGCAAGTGGCATGACTCAAGGAGAATATAATTGAGTTCATTTTTTTTTTTTTTTTTTTCCTTCTGAGTAATTACAGAAGAATTGCAAAGCTGCTTTCTGAAAGTGAGAAGAGAGGGTCTGAAATGGATCTGTATTTTCTACTGGGTGTTTGGGAGTTGAGAGCCACACTAGGCGGTGGTTAATGACGGTAATTTTAATGCTTTCCTTCAGGTGGGGGGTATTTCTAGATGTGTGGCTTGTCAGTGTGTGTTTTTCTGTGGCTACGTCTGCAGCACAAGCCACAGTTCCTTGTGTGGCTGCTGCCAGCTACTTAAAGAGCAAGTGTTGGGGAGCCTGCTCTCATAACGGGAGGAGGAGAGGGGGAAAATATGCAGGGAGAAAGCTAGAGATGAGACCTGAATACTGAGGGACTGATCTGTATTGAAGGATTTCCGAAGTACACAAAACCAACAAGTGTTTTGGCTGCACAGAAGACCTTGCCGGCTCATGCTGTCCCTCCTGATCATCTCTCTCCCATTTTAACACTTTCTCTCACAAGCTCCATTATGTAGGTACAGAGGTGGTGGGTGCCTGAAGGTGGCTTAGTAAACATAGGAAGAATGGAGTGATCAGCTGCTATAAAACTAAGTAAAATAAAATAGAAATATGAACAGTGGGTGTTGGAAACTAAACAACACTGAAAAGAGAGGAAAGGCTTATAGGAGTAGTCCAGAATTTCTAGTAGGCTCACATATTTGCTAATGGAAAACAAGATTTGGGCACACAGCATTTCTTCAGACTTGTGTACTTGAAAGCTTGCCTGTTGTTCTCTTAATACCAGTTTGCCTAATGCAAGCTATTGCTTCTCTGCGAGACCTGTTTGTCATTTGCATCCTTTCACTGTGGCTCTGCCTGTCACTAGGATGCTGACAGAGAAGTTGTTTTGCAGGGAACACTAATGGTGAGTGGATGCCAAAGGGATTCTGGTTTGGGCATTGTTTTATTTGTGGAGGCAAACATGCTAAAGACTGAATAAAATAAGTGAAATGAAGAAGAAATGAACCCTTGTTCTATTTTCCAAACTAAATGTATTGCTGACCAGGATAAACACATTTTCAGAGTGTGGGAACTACACTGCCTTTCATTTTTGGTCACTCTCTCTTTTCTGCCATGTGTTCTCACTGAGTGTGTTTTTGTGCAGCAGTCAGACCTTCCCTCACCCAGGCTTAGCTTGTTGGGTTTCCACCACAGCAGGTCCCAACCAGTGTGAGCTGGTGGCTCCCAGGCTCAGCTTGTTGGGTTTCCACCACAGCAGGTCCCAACCAGTGTGAGCTGGTGGCTCCCAAGAGCAGTGGTCTCACCCTTCATCTCGCTCCCATTGGAGCCACTGCTGCCTCCTGGGCACTAGCCCAGCTGGGAGCAGAGCTGGCCACTGGACTCCTTCTCTCACCCACCAACCTCCCTCCCCGCCGATGCCATTGTTTTTAACCTAGATCAGCATCTTGATTCACTTCAGCCTGTGGCCTCTTACTTCTGGCAACAGAAACAGGCTGTGAAACTACAGAGTTAGCCCCAACTTCTTCAGCCTTTCTCACCCTAGGCAGTTCATTCCCATCTGCTGGAAGCATCTCCCCTGGTAACGAGGAGATGGCCCCAGCATTTTCCACTGCTATGGCACATGGGGACAGGCTCATATTGCCTGTGTGGTGAATTCGGGAAGAAGCCTAGCACAATGTACCTAGGCTTCAGTGAAAAGCTGTTGGATCCCACAGTTCTTTCATAACTTGTAAACTGTGCTAATAAGAGTCAGGTATTTCTCTCCTCAGCTTTCCTCATGGTTTTTCACTATGAAATTTCACCCGGTCTCTTCCTGTAGTCCTTGAGACTGTTCCACCTGTGACAGTCAAGAAACAAAATATCTCCCTGATAAATAACTGTTACAATTGTCAACTTGTGGGAATAAAACCCTATATTGGAAAATGCATGAGAACTGTGTTTCTGCATGGAGTTTGTATATTTTACTTCTGAGTCTGACTGTGCTGACCTCGATAGGCTCCAAGCATAATCCATCCTCCCCCACTGAAGGGGGAGGATCCATCTCATCTAACTTTGCAGGTGTGCGCTAAACACAGCTATATCTGGAGTCCTCAGACTCCCTTTGAAGTTAGGGGAGAGTAATGTGTTTTGGCACTAATCAGTCTGACCTATTTTAGCTTTCTGCCTAAGGATGGGGACTTATGTCTTTTCACAGAGAGTAATTCAGTTGCCAATGATGAGTTCAGGTTTGGATATTTACGTCTCAAGTCAGCTGATGTGTACCCTCAAACTTTCCAGTTACTTCACTTGGCTCCAAACCAGGTCTTGGCAGATCAGCATTTAGTCATGACCACTCACGTAGTTATAATGACAGTAACCTTTGACTTCTTGCCTCAGAAGATTTTTTTTTTTTTTTTTTTGACTAAATGGATGTGATGCTGTTGGAGAGAAGGCCCACAGGTTATTACAGTTTAATTGCCCTGTGTGCTTTCAAGAGCTATCCAGTGATGACTGACAATGTGTCTGTACCTTTAATGACAAATAAGAGTTTACAGTACAAGGATCTCAGAACAATTTGGGTATGAAAGTGACCTCTTGAGCTTACTAAGCCTAATGTCCTGCTCAAAGCAGGGCCAGCTATGGGATCAGCCCAGGTCACTCAGTGCTTTGTCCAGTTGGTCTTGAAAACCTCCAAGGATGGAGACTTCATGGCCCCTCTGGGCAATCTGCTCTGCTTCTTGGCTCTCCTCATGGGGAAGATGACTTTCCTTACATCAAGTCAGAACCTCCTGTTTCCATGTACAACCTTTGTGTCTTGTCCTCCCACCATACACCTCTGAAAAGCCTAGCTCAGTCTTCATGATAACCTTCTTGTAGGTACAGTAGGGCTGCTGACAGATCACCCCAAAGCCATCACTTCTTCAACCACTTCCCCATATCTGCTGACCATGCTCCTGCTGGTGCAGCCCAGCATGCTGCAAGCTTTCATTGCTGCTGGTATGCATGTAACTGACTCTCTGCCAGGGCTCCCACATCCCTTGCAGCAGTCAGGTGCTCCCCAACCTGTACTATTTAATCAATAGGATTTTGGCAGAAGTTTTGCAGTGATTGAGAGCTGTGCTAAGAAGTAGCAGTCACTCTTCTTTGCACCCGTTGTTGTGTTCAACCTTGTGACTCCCTGGCGAAGGAGGAATGAGTTCCACTTTAAAAGGGAGAATACGTGGTGCAGAAACCCAGACACCTCTGACCTAATTTTAAGTGTCAGAAAGTTAGACGTGCAGTCCCAGACTAGCAATCCACAGTCCTTCTAGAAAGGGAGAAACAGGTCCCTCCAGGGGTTCCTGGATTTCATCTCTTCTCTACTTGTGTAGGAGTGAAAAATGGCCTGTCTGTCTTCACCGACACTGGCAGAACCTGAACAGTCATTCTAAACTGTTAGCCTTTACCTGAGACTTGGGGCTAAAATCCTGCTTAAAGCTAAGTCTTGGCTTTACCATTTAAGTGTTTCTCTCTCAAACTAGTCACTGAGAGCTGTTAGTGCTTCTAGGCTTTTTCCCTCCAAATTAAACAAAGCCTCCAGACCATTGCTCATGTTGCCTGAGGGATGCCATGGAGATGCAGGGGGGCTGAGGGAGATGGCCAACAGGCCATTCTCCCCCTCCTCCCTTGCTTCTACCTTTGGCGGGACATTTGCACTCCGTTGGTGTTGACATGAGTTTGTTCCAGCTGAGGAAGTGAACAGGGGGTTCTACGTGATGTTTCCGCTCTTGTATCCTTGCATCTGTAGCTGATCCTGGCAATGGGGACAGAAAATGCCCTCTGCTCCCATTGAAAAGGGACCTAACCTATTTTATTGGGGAAAATGTTGCTGGTTTAGCTACCAGAGTGCTTGAAGGTATCCCAAATTAGTTCAGTAGAAATGGCACTAAAATATCCTTAATTTTTCCTCCATGTCAGGATCTTTACTGTTAACTTCAGTGACACAGCCATCACAACTGAACTGCCTGTTTTCTTCAGCACCTCTGCAGACACCTAGAGGAAACCCAGCTGCTAGTGAGGTTG